>JABGLZ010001042.1:760-12977 GCA_014705045.1 Colletotrichum theobromicola
CCCTAGACTGCCGCGACGGCACCCTCAAGAAGGGCTCCGCCCTCGAGAGATGGTCCTCCCTGATCATGGAGGGCACCGCCATGATGGGCCGCCCCGTCACGGCGCCCGCCCGCTTCAGGAGCATGCTGCGGGACGCCGGCTTCGTGGACGTCGTGGAGGAGCGCCGCGTGTGGCCCGTGAACGACTGGCCCCGGAACGACGAGCTCCGCTGGCTGGGCCGCTGGTCCCAGTTCGACAGCCTCGAGGCCGTCGAGAGCTCGGCGCTCGCGCTCTTCACGCGCGTCCTCGGCTGGACCCGGGAGGAGGTGCTGGTGTTTTGCGCCGAGGTCAGGAACGAACTCAGGGACAGGAGCATCCACGCCTACTGGAATGTGTAAGTCTTTCTCTCTCTCTCTCTCTCTCTCCCTCTCTCCCTCTCTCCCTCTATCTGTCTGTGTGTGTGCTTGTGTGTTTGCAGCAGGTCCTGCTTAGCCGTTGGAGTTTCTTGCATTTGTTGACGAGTTTATTCCCATTATAGCTGGTGCGCATATGGACGCAAGCCTTTGAAGGAGCAAACCCCCGCCGAGGAGCAAACTTCCGTCTAGGGGTGTGTCCCAACGCCCCAAATTATGTGGGCGGTATATGGCCTCGTTGCCGTTACAGTCAAACGGATGAGATCGGGTGCTTTTCTACCATGTCACATTATAACTAGCGATACATACATCTATTATGTGGGCTTGTTGAATGAGCAATCATCCCCATTGACGTGAATGAAAGGGAGGGGGGGCGCGCAAGCTGAAATCTTCATCCCAAACCCGCCATAACCAGTCCGGACGTCCCACCTTCAATAAACCCCCGGCACAATAACCCACCTCTTCCCAACCTTCTCCTCCCCGAACCTCTCCACGTACCAACCCCTCCCGCTCCTCGCCCGCGGCAACATCGCCGTCACCTCGTTCACGAAAAACGCCCGCCCGGGCATCCCCCACCCGCTCGCCATCCACCACCCGAACCACTCCACCCACTCGAGGAAGTAGTGCGGGAACAGCACGTACCGGAACATCAGCGCGTCCGGCAGCCGGTAGTGCTTGTCCACGCTCACCCTCCCCTCCGCCCCCTTCGCCCGCTGCTCCCTGACGATGCGCTCCTGCCGCCGCATCTCCGCCCGGCGGATCTCCCGCAGCTCCTCGTCGTGGAAGTAGTTCCCCACGAGCCCGACGTAGAACAGCCCGATCCCCGCGACGAACTGCGCGACCCCGAACACGCCGAGCTGCCGCTCCCACGCGGCCGCCGTCGTCGGCCCGTAGGCCGCCAGCCAGCCCCCGATGCACGTCGCGTTGCACAGCTGGAAGCCCAGCGCCGAGAACGCGACCGCCGGGTGGATGGGCGACATGGACGGTTGGATGATGGGGTAGAGCACGGCGCGGTAGCAGTAATGTATCACCTGTTGTTTTTCACGCACACATCGTCAGACCCAACTCCAAGAGGGGGAGGGGGGAGTGTGAAGTGGACATACAAACAGCCCCGCAAGGACCTTATTCTGCCACGGCAGATCCTCGACGCCCATCTTCCCCGGCAGCGTGAACATGATGTACAGCAACGTCGTGAAACCGGGGGCCTCCATAAGGAACCACGCGACGCGCCCGGGTATGTTGAGCCTGCTCACGACGGACGTCTTGCCCATGCCGTACCACGAGATGAGATACTGCATCGAGCCGATCTGTATGTCACCACCAAACCTTTCGTTAGCCTCATTTTGTTGTTTTCCTCTTTCAAAAAAAGAGACAAGACCGAGAGGCCAAGCTAGATTGTAGAACGTACGATCGGGTAGGAAATCTGCCACACCGTCGAGAGAAGCTGCCAGTTCTCCCGCGTGGGAGGAAGCCACCCTTCCACGATGGCCATGGCTGCTTGCTGCTGTTCGCGTCAATCGAGCAATACACAGCGGGTTCTCGGTCGTGTGTCGAAATTCAAAGAAGGTAAAGGTGTCAAAGGGCGGAATTGAGGTTGGTTTGGATGCCCCGGCGTCGCACTTCCCCGCCGCGGAGTCAATGACGCGATGGGAATTGGAGCAGAAGCTCCCCGGCAAAAAAACATGGGACGATGCAACAACCATCACGCTACAGTCTGAACCCCTGCATGTTCCTGACCGCCTTCCTACCACATTAACAAAGTGTGGGGGTCCCGTTGGCGTGCCCCTCAAATCGGGAGCTTTCCGCAAAGCTCCCCCCTGCATCGAATCCCGCAGGACGATCCCGTCACAATGATGGGGCAGAGCAATCGCAGCACGCTATTCATAACCTCTTCAATTCATGACTGTAGTTCCTAATTCATGGATCCAACGCCGCCCGCTGAGAAAGTAGTGTTTGTACAAAATGGGATATACGGCCTCGCTCGAGAATCGCAAGGTACCAATGCCCACGCAAATAATAATACCAAAACGCCTCCATCGTGACTGAGTGCCTGTGGCGCTTTTCCTTCACATGACGATGCAATCCCGTTCCCTTCCGCCCGAGGAACTTCCCACCACCCCTCCAGGGCCTATAACTCGGCCTCTTCCACCACCCATGACCGGACGACCGGCCGGGAACGACGGCCCAGCACCACTGCCTTGCCGTCCGGCCACCGGACTGCTGGCGTGGTGGTGAGGGTGACCAGGTGGCGGCTCGTACTTCGCAGCCGCCTGTGCCTGCTCATACGTCGGCGGCGCGTCCTCCAGTCCCTCATCGGCCGGTCGGTTGACCCCCTGTCGACGGACAGGAACTGTTGGCGGAACGAGTGGTCGGATCATTTGCGGTGGTTGGCCTGGCTGACGACCCGAGGTCGGCGGTATCGAGGTGTTGCCGTTCGAATTGCGACGGATACCCTGCTGCGACGACGCTACGCTGCTCGTGCTGCGATTCACTCCTCCGCGTACAGCCGCCCTGTTGGCCGCGCGCCTTGTTGTGGGCCCTTGCTGGACACGGGCTTGCTGTTCGATGAATTGCTCGCTCAGCTGACTCTCTCTCCGACGGGCCGCTTGCTCCGCACGATGCCGCTGCTCTTCCTCCTCTTGCAGCTGAAGCGCAAGTGCGAGATCCCGATCCTCCTGTTCATGGTTCGGCGACAAGGGGGTTTCGTCAGCTGCCGGCGCATCGAGATTCTTCCGTCGGCCGCGCCCTTGCACTGTGGTCCAGTCGCCCTCGTTGCTATAGTTGGTGTTGATGGTCGGCCGTCCTTGGCTGCGTCGTCCCCCGGCCTGCGGTCCACGAGAGGTGCTCTGCTGAGCCTGCTGGCCACCAACGATGCGGAAGTCTCCAGAATAGTATTCGGTGCGCTCGCCGTTCACGTCTGCAAGGGACTCCCAAACAATTTCATCGTGCGAGACATAACCTGCGTCTGTGACAAGGACCAGAAGTTGCTGAGTTGAAGGGTGCCGATACAATGTAGAAAAGTGGTCGTTCCTGAACAGAATGGCCACAGATCCAGTCTTCATGGCTTTGGTAATCACATCCAGGCCACAGGGTGTAAGCTGTGTGGCAGAGGATTCCAAGAACGCCTTGATGTACTGTATATCCGAGTACACCTGCTCTTCCTCTTCTGTCAATGAGCCAAGCTTCTCCTGTAGCTCCTCATCGCGGAACAGCAGCCCTTGCACGTCTTCAAAAGAGGCAGCCTGGCGCTCAAATGCGCCATACGCTGGATCAGACTTGGGTGGTAGCCAACCGTGAATTAACGGGATGGAGAATGCAGCATAGAGTGCCATCTCGGTGCTGTCCTCGAATGTGCCAGGGATCAGGTCGTCGCGTTCGGTTGGGTGGAGGTGGGTAAGAGAAGTGCGCTTGAAAGCCTTGACAATCTCAGGAGTGGGTATGAAGCGAGGATTCACATTCATTCCAGTATGCAGCCCCTTGAGAAAGCCGTACAGCTCTGAGACATCGGGAAGTGAGGTGTCCTCGTGAGTTCTTCTCTCCGACATGAGCTCATCAAAAACCGCGTCCAGCAGGTATCCCAGGCTAATCTGTTCACGCGAGCGGAGTACCTGCACAAGCGCGGTATCTGATACCGACGCTGGCGTGGTGAGTGTCAACGCGTTCACCAGAGCTACGAGCGGACAAGGGCCATTGGCATTCTGGACTAGGATTGGCGAGGTTCGCGGGTTCTTCTCGGCACTGTGGTCGTACCAGTTGATGTTTTTGATTTGGTACGTTTCAGATTTCCCGTCCACTGGGCGAGGTGGCTGGCGAGGCGGGTGTTCCTCGTCGTTCCTTGGGGGAAGTGCGGGAGGGACCTTTTCTGTAGGTTCCGGCTCATCTGTGTTGATCAGTTTCTCATTTGGTCCAACCTTTTGTGCGGCTGTCCCGGCAGGGTTCGAAGGAGGCATCGCAGCCGGTGCGGGCGCGGGCGCGTCAACGAGGTTCCAATCATCAATGGGTCCGTCTTCGACAACAGCCGCAACTGCGGCGGGGACAGAAACCTTTCCCTTTCCCTTGTTCTGTGCGCCAAGGTCATCCCAGGCGTGCTGCTCGTCGGTGACTTCGTTCATGATCTCTTTCGGCGCTGGCGGGGGTTGCGCTGGCAATTTGGACTGGTTCTCAGGTAGATCATCCCAGGCCGGCGATGTTGGTTCCGAAGGCAGGGACATCAGCGCTGGCGAAGTAGCTATGGGAGGTAGCCTTGAGTCTTGAGATACGGACCACGCATCTTGCTCGCCGTCGGAGCTGGGTTGGGCTCGGAGGGGTTGTTGCAGGGTCGAAACGACAGCCTTTTGCTCCTGTTGGAGGGCATGCTGGTCAAGCGCGGGCTGCCACGGGTTATTGCTAATTTCCCCGGTGCTCACCTGGGACAAGGGCTGGGCTGGAGGCATTGGCGGGGTGCCGTTGGCTGGCGGTGTTGTCTGTTCGGAGCCGGGGCGAACCTCCTTCCTCTTGAAAGGGTTCGTATCGGACCGTGATGGCGGACCTTGCGGGGGGCCGGGACGAAGCGCCAAGGGAACGTCGACAGAATCCTTCGGCTCGTCGGCCGTCGGGGGTCTGCCGCCGTTGACATTTTCCCAGGCGCCATTGGTCGTATCTGAGCCGTTCATCGCAGCGCCAGCGCCCGGCTTCAACGAGTCCGGGATGTCGTGATGGGCGGATTGTTGGTTCAGTGCCGCTGCGCCCTTCTGTTGCGAAGCGTCGTCCCACACACTGCCCGTGTCCGAAGGCGAGTCGGTAGTAGCACTCCAGAGTTCCTTTCGCATGTCTTGCAGCCGGGGGGCAGCATTCGTGTCAACGGATGTGTCGTCGGGAGCGGGCTTGCGGGTGACCATGTCGACGAGGGTCCCGAGTTCTCGGACTGGAGGCGGGCAGGGTGTTGGAGGTATCGATTGGTCGGAACGCAATTCGAAGGGCTTGGTCGCAAGTAGAGCAAAACAATCGAGGTGTCGACGGCGTCAAGAAGCTGCTGTAACAGGCAGCTATGGAAGCTGCAGCAGGCGGCGGGAAGGATGTTCGGTAGCAAACGGCTGAGCGAGGTTGAGGTTGGGAGCAAGGACGGCGGCGGTGGTGGTGAAGCGAAGCGAAGCTCCAGCGGGTGTCGTCATTCGGTGGGTAGGCTGCCAATACAACCTCTGAACTATTACAGGCAGCTTGCTCCAAGCGACAGAAGAAAAAGGCCGGGAAGGATGAGCGCCAGGAAGAGGTCGCAAACGGGGATCCCGGCGATTCTTGGCTGCAAGAGTGACAGGCCGAAATAAAGGATGAAGCGGTGTTGTTAGGAGGTTGGTTGTTAGAGATTGGCACAGTTTTGGTTTTGGGAAAGAACGAGAAGCAGCCGGGTCAGACAGAAAGAGAGAGCGAGAGAGAGGTCTGAGAAGCAACCTGCCCAAGCTTGCCAAGACCAGCTGTGCTGCGCATTTCCAGGTACCTCCTTCCATGCTCCCCACTCTGAGGTGTTCTGCCCGCCAGTGCAGTGGATGCCACCTCAGGTGCTGTTGCCGCCGACGCACCGAACGGTGGTCGCTGATGAACGCTGAACTTGCCCGAACATGGAAAGTGGCGGTGCGCCTCCCCCACCACCTACCAGCGAGCAAGACATGGAAAAGCTGCGACGGTACGTAAGGTCTAGGGTAGGTACTCTTTTTCTCGCCGAGTACCCGTGCCTCTACCTGGTACTCACACCTTGCAGCATCCATTTTCACCACTTGCAACGGCAGCACCTCCAGTCGGCGGCTCTGAGCGGGCGATCCCCTCCACGGGTATCCTCCCAGTGCTACTTTTGGGTCACTGCCGCAGACGCAGGTGGGACCTATGGCCGGGCGGCACAAGCACGACGACTTACGCGGACAGGGAACCGCCGCAGCGGCTAGGTGCTCTGTCTCTGTCTCTGTCTCTTCCTCTCCATCTCTGCCACCAAAAACAGTGGTGTCGACTGGGGGAGCTCCATGTCACCACCACCACTACCACCCCCGTTGGTCTGCCTCGGGGGCGAGCACCAGCCAGCCAACCAGCCCCAGCCAAACCACTCACTGGCTGGACGTAGACGACAACGTGGGAAGATCCCTGACGACCTGAGTCGGGTTCAGTATCGCCAGGCAACAGCATACGGCTTGCAGGAATCATATGAGACCTGGCTTGCGAAGAAGACGGGTTGCACGGGCAAAAGATTCCATGCCATGTTCCAATTTGCCATGCGGCATCCAACGGTAGGCGTTGGTTGGGCACTTGTTGCTTGAAATGAACCACACATCATAAAAGTATGAACACGGCTGACGGCAAGCTTCCTTCGCAATGGCAGGAAACGGACCCGGAAGTTCGGTCGCATTGTGCTGAGTGACGACGACGACAGCTTGCTTGGCTTACTAGACGTCCGAAAACCGTCTTTGCTCTGCAGACTGCAGTAGCCAGCTGCGAAAACCAGGTACATGAGATAAGGCACGGATGAGATGGAAGAGTCGGCTGCTGAAAGAAAGAAAGCTTGCGCGTCCACTCTAGCCAGACAGCTAGCTACCTTACCTTACCTCACCACTTCTCTCGCATCTCACCTCACGTCCAACGCCTTACGTGTATCCACTGCAGATGCATTGGGGCGGTTGTGGATTGCAAATGGCGGGAGTTGAGTGGCCATGTCGCCGACGCCGCCACCATCTGTCCGTCCAATCGCCAGACCGAGAGTGAATCAGGATTCAGTAAACATCAAACGTTCGGTAAGGCTGTTGGAAAGACACTTGGTCGACGGTGAAATAAGCAAAGACCCCAAAAAGTAGGGAAGCAAAGTGGCCGTGGAACATGTACCACTAGCCCGCCCGTTGGACAACAGAAGTGTGGCTGAGACACTCTCTTGTCCATCTACGCCACAAGCTACGTATCCTCGGTCCCCACTCTCAGCCCGTATCCCAGAGTGGATCCACCAACATTGTCCCGCAGCCACTCACCGTCCAGGGGACATCCCCCGCGAAATGACGCAACGCACCACCGGCGCTCCGTGCCCGTGACTCTCCCAGCAGGGACGCTCCCCGCCCCCGCCCAACAGCCTCAGTCAACCGCCGTCTCCAATCCAATTGTACGGACACCTCACCAATGCCTTCCTCACCTTTCACCTCGGAGAAAGAACCTGCTACGCCCATACCGTCTTTACTGCATAACGCCCAAGCAACCACCACACACCTCAACCTCACAAGTTCCTTTTTTTATACCCATCGGAACAAAACTCGCAGTGAATTGAGGCTCGGGCCTCCGTTTCACGACCGGGACCACGCCCACTTTAGCCACGAGGCCTAGCAGCCCCGTTCTTCAACCCACCTTGCGAAGAGCCGCCTCGAACTCCCCGCCAGCATGAATATGAGTGGATTGAAGCTTTAATAAGAAGGAAAACAAAGAATGCGGTTCCCAATCTTCCGCCCTATAGCTGCCCTATCTCCATCAACAATTTCCATGAAAGTCATAACCTTGTTCAACGTCGATGCCACTCAATTCCCTCGATTCGGGACCTCGAACACGCCCCATATCGCCTGTTCGCAGCCGGGCATGGGACAGTTTGACGCTAAAATATGTGGAAAAAAAAGTTGCTTTCCGCTTACTATGCCTCCTTCCACACATGAACCCGTTTCTCCTGCTTTTCCATCTTTTCACCTCTTCGGACGCAACCTTCCTCCAACAGAAGGACACCAGCTTCTTGGCAATTTGGTCAGCTCCCAACTGAGAGACACGCTGTCAGCCTATGATGCCCTCTTCATCTCGAATGTCCCGAGTAATGCATGCACTCTTCGGATTGCAGGGACAGCGTGGTGAGCCCAGCTGAGGCCTCCGCCGGCCCAGCCTGATGTTGGAAGAGATGCTGAAGTAGAACAGCATCCCAACTTGTCCCGTTTCAACGCGCCCTTCCGGCATATCCTTGAGTCGGGGGGTGAAAGCCAAACTATGTACGGCATAGGGACATATGCCGCTAAAAGCTGTCATGCCAATGGGGTAATGGGAGCATCTGCTCCAAACTTCATGGATCTGCCCGAACTCTAATCACGAACTCTTCTCGGCGAAATTGGGTTCCGTGCTTCCGGGAGATACGAGGTCACGGGGTTTCTTGCGTTCACGGCGCAGTTCGCATCGCGTGAGTGTCGCGCGTGCTGTCTAAGTAGCTTCCGAGATGCCGATCCAAGTACGGCGGCCGGTGAACTACCGTGATGTCCGAAGCCGGTTGGCAGAAAACAACCGCCGGGCTTTGCATGCTTGGGCACCTCTTCTCCGAACAGCCTTGACCAGCATTCATGGAGTAGCAGCCCTGACACTCACATGGCGGGAGGACTCTCAGCAATAATTACGAGTTGTCAGTCTTTGCCTGCTTAGCTCCGCACCCCGACTATACACGCGGCCGATAGTCTCACATTGCCGTAGTTTTTCATCTATCCCCCGCAGTCCCGACAGTCGTCGCAGCCGTAGTCCCATCATAAATCTCCCGTCGTCAAGATGGTGCCGTTCACGTCGTACGTCACCAACCACTCGCCAGCCCGCTCATATTCAGGCAGTCGTAGCGCCGGGTTCCGCCTATTAATCCCCCTCGCGAAAAGCACTCTGGCGTAAGCGGGATCGAAGACGAACAACGTCTCGCCGGTGGCGGTGTCTTTGACCTCTGCCGCGACCTCAAGCTCGTCAATCTTGACGACGTGGGTAGCGCCTCGTGGGATCGTCGCCCACTCGATTTGCTCCTTGATGTGCTTCGCAGTGTCGGGGTCGAAGCGGGTGTCGATAAAGTATAGGCTGTTTTTCCTCGTCGCCGCGACGTAGGGGGTGTCGGGCGCCACGATCTGCGGGCCGTCCCAGGCGTCGACGAATGTGGGCTTGTAGTCGCTTTTGCGGTATTCGTCTTGGAAGGTTGGCGCGCCGTCGCAAGGTATGAACGGGTTTATGAGCATGGCGAAGAATGGCCCAAAGATCATTGTAGTTGAAAGAGTGAGAGTTTCCAAAGTCTCGAGGCTGAGGGCGTTTGAGCAATGTTCAGGAAGAATCTCGCTTATCTTGCCTTTCTTGCGGGAGACTTGGGCTGCTTTATGGTCTCTCGGTGGCCAACAAAAGTGCTCCATGATGCTAAGCCTATCACAGATGCAGGAAGCTGACCGCGTCGTGACAAATCCAGGTAGTGACCAAATACGGGGACCCAGGGGCTGTCTGCCATCGACCAACAGTGAATACAATCTTCGGCCCCATCAGCACCCCAGCTTACATGACGAAAGGGGAAGCTCGATTCAAGCTGGAGCTGACAACCAACAAACAACACAAGCTCTCGGATTGGGCGGCACAATAGCATGTCTGCAAGACTGCCTAGTATCGATATGCGTTTCTAGGCTAAGCTGCATTCCCTGCAGCATTCATATCGACTCAGTCAGGAAATTTGACCGCCCATAAGGGGCAACTTCAGAAGCGCCAATGCAGTCCAACAAAAGGTCCTCGGCATTGATTTTCATTTGCGGGCATAAACGGTCGTTGTAGAATCACGTCTTTTATCCTCGCCATATGTCTTCCAAGGATGTTCTAAATCGCGAAGGGGGGAAGGGGTCTAGAGTGGCTAGCTGCAAGCTTATTCTCATGATGGTGTATTCATGCAGTATTTATAAAGGCAGCGCCATGGAGACCGTCATAAGTGCTCCAAGCCAGAGAATGGATTCTGCTCGTCGGTTTGGTAACAAATTGAATTTCTATTCAACTGCAAGAACGTTGCCATGACTACGTAGCCCGCGTGACCGAGTTTCAAGACTTGTAAGTCGGAAAGGACCCACCTGTCGTCGATATCCGACCTCATGGTCCGAGTATCAAGACAAGAATAGGTGTTGTCCATCTCGGCAGTGTCGATTTGAATGCTTTTGAAATCATAAATAATACGGCGTTCCCTTTGAACACTACTTTCTACCAAAACAAAGGTGCATCCTTCCAATTACTCTGAGAATGACGAGGCATCTGCTCATACTAGTACGTCCTACCTGCAGCCAGGTTTTATCGCCTGTAATCTTTGACAATATTGGTACCCAACGTTTCAGGGTGAGAAATCAAATTGATCTCAGCAATGCTGTGTGAATTAGATTTAAAGTTCTACTGGATGGTCTAGAGGCTAGGTGTTCCACAGCTGTCCTAATGTTAGCAATACCGCGAAGCCAAGCCTGGATGGTCGCAAGACCTCAACACAGCAGTATTCAACCTGGAAACATTTTACGAGCAGGCATGAAGGACGAGGAAACTCGCCTTTGTCAGAAGATAGTCCGCACCCATGATGCAGTCGCTTAGTCCAGAGTTCATTGCGTATCACGCTCATTTCTTCAGATAATTGCAAACTGGGACGTCTTTGGTGCATTGGGCCCTTAACTTTTTGCGGCATGTAGTCTTGCGTACTAGCATATTTGAAGCCCATGCGAGCTTGAACCGCCTTCGCAATCGCCTGACTTAATTAGGAAAATTGACAACAACAATCCACATCATTCGGGTACTCACTTATATTATCGGGGAGACAAAAAGCTGGCTCGATGCTGTTGAGAAATAGGACGTGGAATACTAGTGGTGGTTTTCTCACATTGTCTAACCCCACCGCCGCACTAGACGGCACGATGTGACAGATTCTCTATCCACAGCATTGCTTGGCCTCAGTATGTATCACCTACTCAAGGCGGAAGTAGGTCACGCGAGTCGCGACTGAAGTATTCGAGCTCAGTGAGGCGTTCCACACGAACGGATTTCGAATGCTGAGCAAGGTATAAAGGGGGCCTCTTTCTCTCGACACTCTCCTCTCTCCCTCCCGTATCTCACCATCACCCTCTCTACTCAATCAGCTCATATCTCATTCACTCAGAATTTTCGCCGGTCTTCCACTTCCCTACCCTGCGTTTTCGGCAATCATGTACGTCGCTAAGGCCCTTACCACTCTCCTCTGCCTCGCCTCTATCCAAGGATACGTCATAACCATCTTCGCCGACAAGAACTGCAAAGGCGAGAGCAAAAGAGTCAATGTCTGGGACAATACCTGCAGAGACACCAATGTCATCAGCACAAACTCCTTCCGTGTCGAGAAGTACGGTGCCGGTCGCCAGGTGGCGGACTTTTATCCCTCCAACAGTTGTGGAACTATTAGAATTGTCTCGTGGGCAGCTGATGGAGGGAGCGACACCTTCAAGCGGGGTCGCAGTCTCAATTTGAGCAAGTCTGCCAGGGCTTTTGGCTCGCGCTCCGGGTAGTTGACTGTCGGCGTCAGAACTGAGGTAGGAAATTCTTGTTGTGTGGCTCTGAACATTCTCCCTAGTTCCTAACATATAGAAGTGTGCAACTCGCCTTCAAACCGCCTGTGTAGCAGCTGCGTGTAATGTGTCTGGTGATTTGGAAGTCTTGCGAACCACCAAGTTCAGTTCAGCGTTCAACACAGCTGACAAGAACTGCGGGAAATGCTTCTGGTACCAATTTCTAAATTACGAAGCTTTCAATCTTTAAAATAAACGAACATGATCTGAAAAATCGTCCTGAATGTGTGATGGACTAACACTTCAACCTGTGGCACCATAAAGATATGGCCCTGGTGTAAGTCAAGTCGAATACCGTATTACCTCATACACCTATTATATGCATATCGATAAGCTCCTGCGATGTCATCCACCAGCTCTCTATTCATCCCTCCCGCAGCTCATATCAACCTCCATAAACCACAAATCACAAATCCCCCCAAGCCCACCACACCAACAATGCGACAATGACAACCCCACGCCCCTGGACGCCCCCCCTCCTCCTCCGCATCCGCTTCACTACCTCCC
>JABGLZ010001048.1:0-12276 GCA_014705045.1 Colletotrichum theobromicola
ACACACACACACACACACATTCAGGGACATTCATTGGCGCGCAGTTGACTGTTCGCGTCGCGTGCTTTGCTGTATCAACCACGTGGAAGTAGACGGTCGAACTTGGCGTCGACCTCGAAGGACAGCCAAAACCGTGAAACCCAGACCATGCAGTTCGCGGAGAAGCAACGTGGTGTCTCCAACCTCAAGTATCCTGTCCTAGTCGCGGCCGAGCGATGGAGCCACATGGAACCACACAATGCATGATTGTCGCGTGGGCGGTTGTCGACTCAGGAACCATATAGCATCTCCAGACTTGGACCGAAATTGGGACAAATCCCGTCACGAGTAGGTGCAATTCACGACAAGGAGTCTTGGATGGCGTTGATACGGATGCTTCTCCGGCAAATTGTACGGTGCGTGGTCGAATCAGCGATATCGCCAATGGCGACAACCTTACAGCCATGTCGTGTGGCTGACACGGCTCATTTAACTAGTGCGTGCAGTGACCACATTTGACGGTTAACGGAGCGGCCGTCAATGGAGTTTGGCGCGCATTGAAACCGGGTCTTGGAGGGAGTGAAGGCAGCTTTTGTGTGTCATTATCAGGCCAGAATCATAGGCCACAGGATGGCTCCTGTACTGAGCTGCGGGCGGAATGGAAGATGCGGACAATATTAAAAAGGGTCCGTGAGCATGCGCGTCGACACCTCTGGCGTTGAGAACTCAGGCTCAATGGTGGTGACGCCCCCATCGCCAGCGTTGCAGAAACGCGTCCGGCGAGGGCCTTGTTTCAATTTCCCACACAAGGTAACCCCTAAAAGGAGACGACAGCGAGGGCACAGACATTTGCACCTGTGCTGCCCACCGAAGGTTTCTAGAAGCATGGAACGACTGAATCGAAGGTTCGTGGAGTTGGTTTCACCCCTTGCGTCCGTTTTTTTCATGACGGGATTTTAGTCCCGTCGGCCATTTATTCGGACGGTGGGCAGCACGACTCGACTGGTTTCACCGGTTCGGGGATGGCGGCGACGAATTTCGAGCAGATCTTGTTCTGCTTGTGTGGTGGGGATTGCTGATGACAATGATGATGGGATGGGGGAAGGAGGGAAAAAAAAAGGGGGGGTTGCGTGCTTGACCTCTGGGATGGATGGTTGGATGGATGGACGAGGGAACAAAGAAAAGGAGCGGTTGAATTAGAGGCCAATTACGAGCCCGAGCGGACAGCGGATGAGGCGTGATAAGGGGCGGCAGTAGAGGGCAAATTTGATGGTGGCTTGAGACGACATAATGGATGGTTGGACGGATGAATGGACGGACGGTAGAAGCATTGATCGGAACAATGTAAAGTGACGTGATGCGAGAACGAGGCTATTCAGTCCCGTCGCATGTGTCTCGTGGTGGCTACCTACTTGCGGTAGCGTCGCATCTCTTTTCGAGGCCGCGGGAACGAGTGGACGACAGCATCGGACAGACATTCGGGAAGGATCTCTTGTACTGATTTTGAAGTTGGGGAGAGAGTCTCGTGGCGAGGTGCGGGGATCAACCAGGCGTCTGTTGAGATGATCGACGGTTGTCGCCTCGTGTGAGGCTGAGATGGCCCAAGATGTGTTCAACGGCGGCGTAACGGCGCACGCAGATGTTGCCGAGGATGGACGCTGCACTGTCCTGCTGCTGCTGCACTGCACCACACCATTCTGACAGCAACGCCACCACCACCACAACTCGTGCTTCAGGGTGTCAGTGTAGGCAGGGTCGGGGCAGGTGCGAATGGCGGGGCGGAGGAAATGACGTCTGCTATTGGGCGCCTCTAGTTTGACCGTTGGCGGTCAGATACCGACGTTGGACGCGCAAGTTGATAGCTGCTAGCGGTAGTGTGGTTTTGAGTCTTGGGATTTTGAGTTGAGCAAGATGGCGGCGTTCGGCAAGCCGCGGGCGTCGAGTCGGGGATTTGAAGGGGAGGCGGACTGAGGATGGAAAGTGCCGGTGCGTATCACCTCATGGACCAAGTTCCTAGATCGTCTTAGGTAAGGCGTCAAGTTAGAGTGTCGTTCTTCGCAACCCGTCGACTTGCAGGACCGTGTAAGCGCCGTCGTGGACGTTGTTAGCGCGCTTTCGCGCAAGCTTTGCTCGCGCGGTGCCATGCATCGGGAAGTTAAGCCAAGGCAAGGTCAGGTATCCGCAGAAGTGAGTGTGAGGTGCGGTGTAGTGCATCCAGGGCAGCCCAAGGTAAGTGAAAAAGCAGGTCGAGAAGGGTTAGATTGGGTTGGAATGCAATCAACCCGACTGGAAGAAGCGGTCGAGTGGGTTGGAGTCGTTTTGGCCCTTCTCTGTTCAATTGAAGGCGTCTGGTTGGGCAATTGGGTTGTGCTGCAGGAAGCTCTGACTGGCACTCAACGTTGCAACCACGACAGGGACCAAGGGCTGTCGGAGAGTCAACGTCACGAGAGGCCACAGGTCTGAGGTGTGAAGTGAGGGAAAATTTGGTGATGATTCGGAGAAGCTGGGCACAGTTCACACTGAACATCCTCCAAAAGGCCCCCACCAAGGATTCTTTCGGCGCACGCAGTGGTGTCTTTCCATTCCAAGTTACCTACTTCCAGGGACAGGGCCCGAGAACCAAAAAAAGAATAGATACCTAAGGGAAGTCAGGCGCTAGACCTATCGCGGAAATCATAATTGGCACTTACCTTCGAATAATAGTACTTGCAGCATGGTCAATAAGTAACATAAAACCCAATTGCAATCGCGATGCAACTGCGACAGCACGGAACGGAGAAAAGCGTAATTACATTTGAAGGAAAGAAGACGCAGGAAGGCCAGGAATATGAGGCACAAGAGGTCCAAACGGATGCATGCAAACCATCCGCGCCTTAGGCTCAGGGTAACCTAGGTGCTCTTCTTGAGTGGGTTGGGCTGGCTGGGCTGGGTTAGATTCCGTGGATTAGATTCTGATTCCTCACATCTCACCTGGTGTATCAGAGCTGTCCTGATGAAATCTCACGAGCACCTCTTGTGGGGGGCCTGGAGACTGCAGACAGTGCTGCATCTGCACCTCCGCTGGACATGGAGTAGTTGCAAGATGTGCAACGAGAGGTCCACACAATTTGAGATTCTCGCAACGACCGTGTACTATGGTAAGGTACTGCAGGAAGGTCCAATGCTGAGGTGCCTGCCTGCCAGACATGCCGGATAATCTACGTCCGTATGACCGTCGGAACGGGAGTCGAGTTTGAGAAAGAAAAGTGCAGGGAGGTCGTAGCAGCGTTGGCAATTGCACGCATCCGAATCACATCACGCCTCGCCAAGGAGCACGCATCGCATCGCACTGCATCGCATCGCATCCCGAGTCCCCCTTCTCTTCTTTCTGCCCAGTGCCTCCATTCATCCAGCACCGGCTCTAGCTCCGGCCCCAGGGAACGTTCCGGCTAATGCAATGCAAATGACAAAAGGACCTCGACATGTTGCATTCGTCCGACAATCCCCATTTCTGACTCTCTTATTCCTATTCTTGTGCTTGCTTGCTACTACGTCTCCAGCCAATGTCCCATCTCACTGCTTGGCCATCCTCGTTTCCATCCTCTCTCTCTGTACGGATGGATGGATACAATTTGCAGCAGCAGCAGCAGCATGCAGCATGCAGCTGCAGCAAGCAATGTCGTCTTCCTTCACAAGCCTCCTCTATGCGCGAAATGTCGCATTCAGGGACGATCCCTGGATCGCTAGGGCTTTTGTGGCTCCTATAGCCCCTCTCCCAATCCCAGACTTCAAAAAGGACAACTGGACCCTCCACCACACTCCACGTCTCCGACCCTGCAGCTGCAGCAGAATGGATTCCACCTCAAGCTACCTTATGGATCCCCCATCTGCAGATGTAGAGGTACAGTCGCGTTCCGTACCCTCCGAACCATTCAAGCAAGGCACCGGCACTCGTTCAGGAACCCACCCAGCCCATGTTTTCAACCCTTGTTCATAGACAGGGGTCTTGCGCAGGCCTTCTTGGACTTCACTTGCTCCCCGTCTGCTCCTTCTTACTTTCCCCCTGGCCACCACGACACTTCTGCAAGGAACATGGATCTAAACTTTGTCAACTTCAACACGCGTTCATCATTGAGCTCACTGCCACAGAGGTAGCAGTACTTGCTTTTCTGTTCTGCAGTCATCCTGCGCGCAGCAGTAGCAGTAATAGCAGCAGCACTACCTGCACCAGACAGCAGATAGACGACGACCAGCCACATCTGCATAACACAAAAACACACGACATTGTTCACTCTCTCAAGCTCCTATGCACCGCACCCAGCTTGGACGCGCGCTGCATAAACCACCCGTCCCTTCTCGAATGAATACGCCACTGTCCGCCGCCAGCGCCGACGCCTCTGCCGTCGCCATTGCCGTTTCTCGAAGGAACGAACACGCGCGCGCGCGCTCAGATACTCCTAGCAGGCCGGCCTGCTTGGGGAAGGATATTGGCATCCCGTGTCGCCGCAGCAAAGTGAGGCTTCAGTCACCGCAACTATTGGGCATCGTCGAGTCTCACCAGTTGCCGAACCCGGTCTGATCAGGCCTTCACTGCCTTTTTTTTTTTCTGCCCCAACTTGGTCACCAGCACTTGCAAAAGGGGGTGCCGGTTCCTGTGGTGTATCACCTCGACCGCCCCCTTCTCAATATTCCAAATGTCGGCCTGTTGTCTTCGTTCCTTGCATTCCCTTGGTTTTCACTGGTCAAAGACTCGCGGGATCGGAAGCCTCTTCCTGTCTTGTCTTGACGTGCCCGCTACCCCACCAATTACCACTGTGTCCAATTTTTCTGGGGGCCAACTCGGACCACTTTCTCGCTGAGTATGGACTCTAGTAGCCCTTTTTTTTTCCCATCTGTTTTGGTTTTTTTCTCACCCCTTCACAGCCATGTCTTCAATCCAAAGACGGCTCGACCTGCCCTACCCTCCCCTGCTCCATATCTCCGAAGTGATCTCAACTGAATCGCCGCCCTCGGTATTGCCTCATGCTCTCTACTGGTCCCTGAAACGGGGGGAACAATTGGAGAAGCGATCGCAATAACGGCTATCTGTCCTTGTCATTGGAGTCTCTTACACGAATGAGAGAAAAGCCAAATAGGTGCTCCTAAGTCCAGTGGCTGGCGGGCTTAGCCACTCACAGGCTCATCCCCAGGGGCATAATGAGCCGACAAGTAGGGATACAATCGGTGCACGATTCAAGAGACGAGTTAAGTTGGGTCCTGGCATACGGTAGCCGGCCACCGTATGCATGACGGTTGGGTCCCAAGTTCTGAACCTTCTGTCAAAAGACATCACTGGCTACTGCGTATGATGAGAGGCTCTGCATAGCATGGTTCATCGTTGTCTAGAGCTTCTGAAGTGTGAGAGAGTCGACGGCTTTGTCATGCTCTGGGCTCCCCATATTCCTCTCCTCTTTTCCTCCGCTCCAAAGCTGACGATCAATCGGTTGCTCCGCCATGTACCAAGAGTGGGTGTCGACAATCATCCATGTACGTCATTCGGCATCGGCAATGTGTCGCGTCTCGCCTCGCCATGGAGCTCTGAAGCTCTAGACCACCAACAGTGCGACTGCGACGATACTGTACCTTCAGCAGCTTTTACCGGGGATTCTCGGCGGAAGTCACTGTGCCGGAAAACGAGGGCATGAGGAGTATCCGTACGGAGGTAGGCAATTCACAAAAGAAATGCAAGCGACAATATCAATTAATTACTAGTGCGTGTGCTCCCCCCGGCCGGAACGCCAGGGGAGGTGGAGGGCGCAGACAAGGGTCGCTGGGCTTGTCTCAGCACGGTAATAAACAACGCCCCCAAATCCAGCCATCTGGGTGCTCACAGACTTTTTTTAACTTTTACGATCCCTCCAGCTCATCGTCCGGGGGGCTCGTCATTGGCATCGCACCGAGGGAAAAGAGGCAGGGCAGGACAGGGTCCCTGTGCCATGCCCTCCGCTCTTTCATCCACTCAACAGCGCCCTGAAGCTGCCTGCTAAGTATTCCGGCAGGCTTCCAGTGCTGTTCCAATATCTGTGGCCCCGATCGGAGGAACTCAAACCTCGGATGGGAGGGGCTGCAGAGCAGAAAAGCGGAAAAAAGACAGATTGAGAACCCCAGTACATGTGCGCAGCACTAGAGCGGGCTCAACTTTGCGCAGAAAATCGAAACGAAACGGGTAACAGTGTGGGCGGCAGTTGGACTTTCCAGTTCCTAGGGGAGGGGCCGAACAAGAGCAGCTGGATAGCCGAATGGCGGGAATGAGGAAGGGCGGATATCGAAGCTGAGAGCAAGACTAGAGGGTATCGAAGTAAGTACGGATACACAGACAGGCACGGTAGGTACGGATAGAAAAGCTGAAGCGGCTGCGAAATACGACCAGTCGATCGCCCATCTAACCAACTGCTCGGAGACGCATAACACGCCAGTGAAGGTACATGACGAACGAGCTCCGAACGACCAGCCAGTCCGGTCTAGTGCTGCATAGTTGATAAAGTACCTTTCCTTGCCTACCTACCACCTACCTTACCTAACACGTTACCTTCCACCACCACACAAGCACTCATTGCCGCGAAACAATGAGAGAAAACGAAGGGGTCGGAAAAGCAGAAAGGGGACCAACAAGATAACACTGCACACCCCCATTGCAATCTTTCTCTGGCTTGGCTGGATGCTGCTTTGCGTTCAGTATCTCAAGCTCCGTCTCATCCATCCCATCTCATGTCAATCTGTCCATCCCTTATGGCTCACCTTACCTTTACCATGCCACGCTGAGCCAGTTCTAGTTCTATTAGTTCTCGTCCCGTATTCCATCTACAGTAGCAATAAGGCGCTGCGACTTTCTCAGTCCCGTCCACCCACCTGTGCCGGGTTCTGTCTGGAGACACCTCCTCATCATCGCCTTCACACCCTCCTCTCCATCTAATCACTGCTTCGTGCCTACTTCACGCAGCTTACCAAACCAAAGCAAACCACCCACACCATCGCTTCTCAAGCTTTCTGCGCTTCTACATTCCTGACTCCCCAAGGCGAACCCAGCGCGGCGCACCTGATCAGACCTGACTCCTGTGCTCGCAAACTAGTTCCGGTTATGGGGGTGTGTGCCACTCGGCTTTCACTCTCTGCTGCATAAGCCTCTCTGATTTTTGTCCTAATTTTTTTTCCCTTCCTCCCACCCTCTCTCCTGAGGTATCTCTCTCTCCTTCCACACACACGCAACCTGACCCCAAACGTCTTTCCCTCTTTTTTTTTTTTTTCTCTCTCTCACACAGGTCATCATTCGTCTCGTGCTACTAGTGCGGTGCAGTCGACTAACTGACTTCCTGTTCCTCTCGAGTCGTACCTACTAATCCTGCTACTCTTCCATCTTCTACACGCATCTTTTGGTAGCTGAGGTACCTTACCTACCAGCATTAGCAGCAGAGGTACCTCAGATACGACTACCTCCCCCCTCACCAAAGTATACGTCCCATCCACACCCCCTTGTCAGCTGTGGTCGTCCTCCCATCCATCACCAGCTCCCACACACATATACACACAAGGACAAGCCCACCCTCCACTGTGAGAGACATTCCATCGCCCACTCACACAATCTCTTTGGCCATACCCACGTCGAGGTGAGGTTCGACGTCCACACCCATCATCTGTCGCCTGCATCTCATCCAGACTGTCTACGCCTCTTTACCCAGAGACTCGGAAGCCAGCCAGGGAACCCCCAACTTCAGACATTGCCTTGCAGATCGCTGCATAACGTCCCAGTCGTCCCTCGTTCGGCCGGGTGCCAGGTCCAGCTCCAAATCTAGCTCCAAAGAGAGCCCAGCTCCATCCATCCAGCATCTCCAACTCAAACTCCATCTACATCTCTCCAGGTCCGGTCCTGGTTTCCAGCTCCAGTTCGCAGCTCCATCCCACAGTTCCAATCCTCTCCCGTCCGCCGCCGCCGCAGCCGCTACGGCCGCTCCGTTGTTGGCGCCGCTTATACTTTTTTTCTATTGCAACCGCTCGTGCTGCCACGCGCTTCCTCTAAGGGCAATCCCTTCGCGCAAAGACGAACTCGTGGGCAAGCACTGGGCCGTTTTGGCTTTTCGCGGTACAACCGCTTTAGATTACATCTGGGTCTCCGGCGCGTTACAAGGTCCAGCTTGCTTTCCTTTTGGGGCCTTCTAGCCGCACTCGGCTTGAGTCTGCCCTACCTTACTCCACGAAACGGATACTTCTGTCCTCATCAGCCATCCCATCACGTTGGTCGCCCGTCACTGGTCAGGCAGTCAAGCGGGTGCATTACTACTAGTACTCTTTTCTGCTCTCTCTCTCTCTCTCTCTGTCTCTCTGTCCGTCTCCGCAGACACGACGACTGCAGACAGAGTCAGGACCAACAGCTTTCTCCAAACGTGCAATACTTTTGCTCCTCCTCCACCGTCTAGCATCGGCCTGGTCTGATCTGGCATAGTCTGATCCGTCCCGGCACTGGCTGACCGGCCTTGACCTTGAACTTCCTAGTCTTGTTCCTGGCCTTCCATTGTTGGTCTGTTCCCCCCCCCCTCGGATTGGAAAGTGAAAGGCAGGAGCTTGCCTGCTTGCTTGCTGCCGTCGTCTCTTTCTGACTCTCTTATTCATACAACGTCTTTCTCTCCGCCTCACCTTAACTTCCCGGTCCTACCTACCTACCGACGTACCTAGTTTAATTCCCACCCCCAATTTAGCCCCAAGGAAGGCCTGCTTCGGGGTCGACGTTGCTTTTTCCGATTTTCCCTTCATTGCTTTTTTCTCCTCTGCCCTTCCTCTCTCTTACTCTCTCTCGTCCTGTGTCCTTTCTGGATTCTTGTGTTCCCAGACCATCGACCCATATCTGCATCCCTCCCATGTATAAGATAGACCCCGAGACTACCGTTCACGTCCTCCACACACCCAACAACCCGAACCCGCCCCATAACATCTCTCTTCTCACCACAAGCTTACCCTGCTCTTCCCTGCCAGTCAAACCCCATCCCCTTCTCAAGGCTATAGAGTCGCGTCTAGCCTCGCAGCACTAAGCTTCCAAGCAGCGAAAGTGGCCCTGTCTCTCTGTGTATCTGTCTCTCTCTCTCGGCTCTGCTCCATCCACATCACGAGCCTCATCCAAGCCCCAGCCGGTACCTTAGCTGAGCACAGCCTCGGGACACGGCCAGCCAGTCACTGCTCAACCCGCCTCCTCCTCATCTCAAGCCAGATCGGTCCGCCCGGTCCTTTTTCCTCGTCTGGCGAATCGCATCTTCCGTCAAGGCGACTCGACAGTCGCTGAGACCCTGGTGCGGCTTCATTGCCCAAGCAGATCGCGCAAGGACCGGCTTGTAATGTTGGACATCGTGGTGCATGCGGCATCTGGGATCTTCCTGGTATCAAACCTGACACCAGTTTGACAACTCAGCGCGATATCCACCCCATTCGCTGGCTTTTTGTTTACCAAAATCTAAACTTCTCTAACGACTCACAAGACACCAACGACTCGTCGCCAGTCGTCGTCTTGTCTTCCCGAACCTTCAGGCGTCAGGGCATGAAGGAGGCCGGCGCTAGCTTCGCCGAGCTTTGTCGCGACAAGCAAGACTGAACAGTTAACTTCCTTGTCTCCCCCATTCTTCAATCTATCCGGATCTTACCTCCCCAATTCAATTCATAAAAGCACCTTCTATTACCCGCGCCCGAGGATCTGCCAGCCCATCCTGTGCTGCGCTGCTCGGCTCGACATCAGACAGACCCTACATCGGCATCACACATCAGGCCCCCTCGCCCCAAGTCAACGCTTCCTTACCTTTATCTCCTTTGACACCTTCAAAATTCAACCACTCCCGACCTGCGGTGCCTGCCCTTCTCATTAGACGCGCGACTTAACCATCCGCCACTGCCGCCGCCCATTCCACTCGAGTCTAGACACCCCTCTCCAACGAACAAACGCACGTCGGTACGTTGCTTTTGTTTAGAGCAAACGCCTCGAGGAACCTACCCGGACCGACAAACGGTATCACTCTTTCGTCGTCGTCCTGTCGCGTTCTGTCCCCGACAGCAGAAGCGTCTGGAAAGAGAGAAAAAAAAAGGAAGCAGGGGAAAAAAAATCGTTCTCCTCCCCACCACCACCACTACCACCACCAACTCCGAGGGAATCTATACCGACGCTGGACGGTCCCGTGACCGATCCAAAGGCCCAACCTGGCCCTACTGTACACATCGCCAGCTCCGTTGCCGCCGGCGCACACGGTAGGCTTGCCTTCGGAGTCGACCGGCGACCAAACCCCTCGTGGGATGGATGATCCCAATCGCCGTAGGAGGCAGAATGAAGCGCCCATGCATCCCACCTCCAACCCAAGATACAACATCCAGGATCCTTTGCAGCAGCGCCGCTCAATGGCTACAGGTTCGACAGAGAGATACAACCGGCCGGCGCCGCTCAACACTTCGCCCTCACAAGCGCGGGGCATGGGAAGCACGGGTAGCTACAGCACGTACAACTATCAGGAACCGGTAGCAGGATCTTTCAATACGCCAATGGCAGCAAACACAATGCACTATCCCTCAGGATACGGCCAGGATGGCCGCCCGGCGGCGCAGAATTTTGGTGGATATAATGCGGCCATGACGATGGGCTACGACAACTTGACTGGCGCGACGGGCTCTGTTTACGACAATCAAGCCCAGTTTCAACGGCAGCCTGCAGCTGCTCCGATCATACCGACGGACGTGTCGACGTCGTACTTCCAGAATGACCCGAGCAGCAGCACAGGAACCTCCAACCTCCCCCATGCGCCATCCGCGAGCGCCACCGCGACTGCTTATCAACAGCCGCAGATGGCTAACTACCAGACCAACATCTCGAATGTGGGCGGGATGCCGCAGCCAACAGCAAGTGCCGACGTTTCGATGGAGGAGCAGGATTATTCCGCAACTGGTGGTTTGGAGGAGAAGTGGATGGAATATCAGTCTGCTTTGCGGGGTGTTTTCCAAAACGTCCGTAACGGCATCCTTGAGAGCGCCAGCCAGTCGCTTCTCGACGTCTCCAACTGGCTGCTGTCGCAAGTTGTTGACCTCGGTAAGCTTCGCGAGCCACTCGCGGCAGATGCCGACCTCCTACGCGTTCAAAATTGCTAAGACTAGGGATTTTCACAGGACTCAACCTCGACGACCAAAATCTGCATGGAGACCGAATCAAGCTCTGGAACGACTTCAACCACGCGTGGCTCGCGCTGTTCCAAATGCAAAAGGATTTGATGGAACCCGGGCGCCAACTCCAGCGATCCCAGACGCTGATCAGCAAGGAGGGCTTGGAAAAGATGGGCAAGGAATTAGTCCGTCTGTGCGATGGCATCGAGCGACACGGGCTGGTTGATTATCAATATGGCGTGTGGGAACAGCAGATCATCGAGAGTAAGCCTTGCATAACCTTGGCACTATTCTTCATGTGCGCGCAAATCAAGCTAACGACGGGCTCCATAGTTCTCGAGGCGTGCCTTGACCTGTACGAGGCGAACGAGGAATCTGGCGGAAACGGCGGCGGAAACCAGGCAGGCTCCGGCTCCCACGGGAGCAGGTAGGAGGACTTGGGTTAATCCAGCTGCGGCTGCTCCCCACCCCGGGACCCATGCCGGGAAACCAAAAGAACACGACTGGATCTCGGGGCATTTTGAAATGCTTGTAAACGTACTCTGGATGGCGGCGCTTCGGTGGATGGCTTCTCTCTGGACTGTTTCTTACACCACGGGCGGCCTTCTACTATTTCTTTGCTTCTTTCCCCCCAAATGTACATTCTCGGCATTCGGAAGTCTTTGTGACAGAGGGACGAGTTATCAACACGATGTCACGTGGAACTGGAGTTCATCGGAGGATAACTGCTCATCATTCTCGCATTCCAAAAGGTGGTCGGGCAGGTATCAGGTATCCATGTCAGCATCATGAACGGGGCATCCGTTTTTGATCTTATTCGGGCTTTGGTTTTGTTTTTTTCGTTTCTTTTTCCCTTTTTTTCTGTTTTTCTCTCGTTTCCTTGCTTCTTCTTCTTCTCCTTGTCCCCCTCTTGGCGGCCTTTGGGCACACAACCCCTGCCGCTATCATCCTAAGGGCTAGTTCAGGCTCGAGGCGCGGGGCTCAGGCGGCTGCTACCTCGAAAGCAGGGGGGGGGCTTGGAGTTGGACAACGAAGCTGAGCGGGTGACAGGCTTGGACTATTTTTCTCTCTATCATGGGAAGGGGGTGGTAGGGGGTGGTGGGAGGAAATGGCATTGGGAACCGGTCATAGATGGGCGTACCGGGATGAGAGAGGAATGAC
>JABGLZ010001048.1:17950-109832 GCA_014705045.1 Colletotrichum theobromicola
AGGGACTCCTGCACGTCTCTCTTTTGTCATTTTTGTGTTGGTTGCATACTTTGAGAAATATGACCTGTCACTTTTTTTCACCCAGCCCGCAGCTGGAGTTGTGGTGCTGGTGGTGTTCTCCACCACACGCCCGCCCGCCCTCAGTCCGGGGACAAGGGCATCGATATGCGAGGGGTGGGAGCAAAAGAGGACTCCCTGTTGCGTGTGAACAGACATGATCTGATGATCCATGCCCAGCAGAGAGCCACTGTGGAGCGGACGGGGCTTGGTGATGTTTGTACCCGTACATGACTTTCTGCGTGTTCCGTTTCTGGATCCGGGCCTTTCGCTTGTGGCTCCTCCGCGCCTCCCGGAAAAAAGAAGGTTGACGACCCGGTAATCCCGGAGTGGGTCCCGGAAGTTCACGGCTCCGCCCGGTCCGGTCCTCCATGGATGGGCAATCCGATGCCCCCTTTCAACGCTTTTCGCCAACCAAATGAGGCCGTCCGTCAGCCTCTCAACATGCATGATTTAGGCAAATTCACCCCATTTTGATAATACGCAACATGTCACGAGTGACATCAGTGCCCGAGACATCTGCTTACCTTCCCGCAGTTCGTGCGAAGGGTCACATTTGTTTGGAGTATCTCAGCAATCCCATCTTTGGCTTGTGCGAGACAGGGTAATCCTTCCCAGCCACCCGTGACACCCACGTCGCTGTCTTTGTGGTCAGCCTGTCCCTGTTCACTCTAAATATGAGTCCTGACGCAATGTACACAGACCTTGATGTGGAACATTTTGTATCTGTTCGTGGTGCGCACTTTGGCGCTCACACCCGACCAGCCAGCCAGCCAGGTTCAAGGGAGTTCACGCTTACCGACTGAACGGAACATACGACCAAGCGGTTGGGAAACCCTAACCCAGGTGCTGTCATGGCATTTGAGTCTGTGTCAGATCGCAGTGTGACGTCGCATATCTTACGATTCGATGTTTGGAGAATCGATGGTTATTCTCAAGTCTCCTGTGGCCGAATCACAGGAACTGGCTGCCAGCTCGCGTTTGTCTATGAGCCCCTAGAAACGGATATGTTATAACATATACATAAGCCGCATACGTTCGTTCCCTAAGGGGAGCCTTTGAGTGATGTGCCAATAGCGCAGCAACGTTCACCTGTCCCAGCTCAACGCTGATCTTCGAGCGCACAAACCAACATGAACAAAACCACGAATGGCTTAGGGTTTTGAGTGTTTTCGTGGCATGCTTTTTCAGGAATTGGACCATATTGTAGGCTAGCGGTAGGGCTTTCGCTTTGTAGTCTAGACTTTCGATTTTCGACTCTGGGAGAATAAAAAGAAAGACACAACTTCCTTCAATGTTTAGCCTGTCATCCAGTAAGACAAAAAGAACCCAGACTCAAGAACGAGCGAGCTGTGATGAGTCGAATCCATCCGGCTTTTGCTATTTTTGTTCCATATTTTGGCTTACTCAATCTAGATAAGGACTACCTACATTCTTATGTGACAACACTTTTGTAACGAAGGCGACATTATATCCAAAAGGGAGACGACAATAGTAGCGCTAATTATGCCAGCAACTGAAGACACAAAAGTGGAGAGAGCTACAGAGCCTGTAGGAAAAAATGTCGCTACAGCAAAGTAGAATTAGGTGATGCCTTTCAATATCACCATGGTCTCGCTTCACCTCGCGCAGTCTCGACGTGAATAGATAGTGCATCGCTTGAAGGTGTAGATGCGCGTGTTTCAAGTACAATGTAATGATACGATCGCAAAGACAGACGTATGGCAAGATTCAATTAATATTCCTGTGGTTTCATCGTTGGCCTTGATCAGAACACAGCCAAAGGAGAGCATACAGCGATCGCTAGCACCAGACTCCGGTTTTGTTGCCTTAGGCTTGCTCTACATACCAACTTAAAACAGACACATGTTCATGTAGATTTTCTGTGCAGATCCAGAACATGTGAGCAGGAGTTAATCGTGTTGAATTCAGTGCTACGTACGGCCCGTCAATTACGCTGTACTCTTCATGGCGGGTTTTCGACACTTGGCTGGAGTGAATTGCACGTTAGCGATTCGAATTTCGCAGTCTGCTACCCGCCACATGTGAGCGAAGAAGCGCCTGATATTACTGCCAAGGAATTTCAAGAGAGTGCCTTCTTCAAATAGGATCACTGGTAATAATAGTAAAGGTAAGTGAGTTGATGTGTCACCGCTGAGGCATTAGTGGAAGCTCGTGACAAGCTGACGACCGAACATTGCGGGCTTGCGGGCCCAGAGGCTAAGAGACTTGAGTCCATAGGAACAGGATAGTCATCATCGAGTATCACCCGAGCATTCTTCCCCGTGCTTTCCGCAAGAGCTTGCTCAATCATATATCTGTCTTACCGAAGATCATCGGGTACGAGAAATCCTCGGTGGAGGTGGGTTAAAAATGCAGTGAATGAAACCTTTGTACATGTGAGAAGGGCTCGGGTGAGAGGTGACAGTGGACAGGGTGCAGCAAGAGATCCGAAGCCAATTTTTCAAAGCCCTGTTTGGAGGCGGTACGCAACGCAAGACCAGCGAAGTCCCAGACATCATATCCTCTGGTTCTCCATGCGCCAAGGTCCAAGAAACGTAGCTAGGTACATATTGTTTGAGTCCTCGTGATTGAGATTGAACTCTACATAGGCAAGGCGAATGGGATTCAACTTCCAAAGGGAAAACAGCTGAAGTCTCATGAGACGAAGTCAGAAGAAGCTGTTATCTTACAACCTTATGCTCGCTTGGATACTTGCTGCAGGATATTTACATTAGTCTCATGGTTCAAGCCGCCGAAAAGAATTACTTGAGATGGAATGTTCAGACGAACCGAGGCATCGAAACGTCAGCCCAAGTCGTACAGAAGCATACGATTCGGCTTCAGTATTTCTGGCCAGCAGGCTTTGATGATGACCACAAAAAGTTCTTCACTTGTTTCCTTGAGACTTACTGTTGTTTGAGTTTCGGAAGGGACTGAGCAAGATGCGACTGCTAGAGCTGCCTCCAGCAATGTACCTCGCTCTCAGTCTGGTGCAATTGAGTTATCAGTGCTAATCAAAGCGCTCTGCCGCCCAACTAGAAGCAGGGAATCAGCTGTGGCAGTACGTGCTTGAAAAAAGTGACTCCGAGCGCAAACCCAGGAGGCAGTCTTCTACAAAAGAACCCGCTAGGTACTGTTGTCGGGTTGACAATTGGTGAAGAAGCGTCCAGATCGACGCCGGGTGATCGAGACCGAAAGTTTGGTCCATTAACCATTGAGCCATAGTCTCCCTCTCTCGTCCCCCGCTTAGCCTTGCCTCATACCAACTCTTACCAACCGTCCACATGCTTCAACGCTTACACGTCATTTACTGCTAATACTTTCCATTTCTTGTGTACTTGTAGCAGCGCAGGGTCAAAAACGGGAATGATGCACACCTCAGAAGCCAAGACATATTTCATTTCAGACAGAGCGACGGTTGCCGTGTCGCCCAAAGGGAGTTTGGTGTATCTCTACCCAGAAGAGTTTTGCAATTCATGTCTCATGATCCTATTCCGCTTGCCATCAATATGCCCTGTTCTAGAATGTATCTGGGTTTTGCTGTCAGCGTTTGTCGCGCGCGTTGAATGTAATCGTGTTGAAACTCACCCAATGTCATGCTCATGCTGACATCCGTGTTCTCCACCATCTTCGTGAACTCCTCAAAGCTAATCTTGCCATCTTTGTCGAGATCCGCCTCCATGATGGTCTTGTCCACAATCTGCTGCAGCTGCTGATCCTTCAGGTTGCTTCCGACCATCATCTTGAGCACAATGAACAGCTCGCCGTTGCTGATGTAGCCGTCGCGGTCGATATCGTACACTTTGAAGGCGAAGCGCAGCTTCTGTTCCTTGTTTCCCTTGGAGGAGAAGGCGCTGAGACCCGACACGAACTCCTGGAAGTCGACGTCACCGCCACCGTCTTCATCGAAGATGGCAATCATTCTGCACGAAGAAGTCCTTAGCATTGTGCCTCACTGATCTGGTATACCGGTCGACCTCGTTCGTACCTTGTTGCCAGAGGGTTGGAAGAAATCTGGGGAAGGCTGAGGAACTCATCGCGCTCGATTGTGCCGGAGTTGTCCTGCAGAGAGAGTCGGTCAGCATCGGTGCCACTTACGACATGGGTCGGCGATGCGCGCGACTGCAAGATGGCAATGCGAGGGACGAAAAAAAAAGGAGACATGCCTTATCGAGCTTCATGAAACGTTTCCTTAGACGGTCAACCTCCTCTCTGTCGACTGTCTGCCCGTCAGCATGCCGTCCAAGTCTGTGCGACAAAGAAGTTGACTGCGGGGGAGGGGCTCACAGTTGGACCCCTGGACGATGTTGTCCAACACCGCACTAGTAGTGTTGCCCATGATGGAGAAAGCGGGTGATCGATCTCGACGGAAGCTGTGGTGATGCGCAGTGGGAAAAGGGGCCCAGGTTTCGGTATCGTGCTGGGCGTCGCAAGTGGGCTTTTGTCGAGCTTCAATGTCGCTGGTCCGCCGTGGGGTTCGCCGAGGTGGGAGTAGGGAGGTTTCCAAGTGCACGAGGCTAACTGAAGACGTGGTGCGGGAATGTCAAGTTGAGGTATCCGTAAGGCAGCCGACTCGCTCTTGATTGGCCTAAGTCTTGGATTCGGGCAGCTGAACCGGACTTGATGGTGCACGGGCCAGCCGTCAATCACCGCGACAATTGGTTGGCATGCGATAGGTGCACGACGTCGACAGCGGCAAGTGTCAGATGTATCACCACAACCATTTGAGTTTCGGAGATATGTGTGAGATAGATGGATAAGTGAGATGCATCTACACGTTCAACAGATCAAGAAACCATTCCAGAAGTGATGGTGTTTAATACCCTTTCCAGCGCTCGTTGCCGTTGTCGCCAGTATCAGGCCAAAGCAGCACGTGACCAAAGGCGCCTTCCCCTATTCTGCGGCGTGTTTTTGGGCGTGGAAGGTGCCAGGCGCCCCAGGCCTAAGGAAGTCGGCGAGTCTACCTTCCAGGTCCCGGCTATGGTCCGAGCGCCAAAGTACCTCGTCACCGAAATCAAGCTGCACGGTACTTGACACGACTCTAAAGTCTGCTCGAGACAACGGATTTTTTGGCGACTGCCAGAGAAAAGTTTTCGCACGCCGCGACCATCTCAACGTCACCTCATCAAGCAGCGACAGTTCGATCATCAAGACAGACACCACAACCACATTTTTTATCCCTCAAAACCCTCACAGTCAAAGTCGCATGCCCCAGTATATGACTTGATCGACTTTTTTTGCGGATTTTCCGCCGGCTTTCCGCCTTCCACCCCCCACCCACCACCATGTCTACGAGGAAAGTCCGAGTCAAGAAGTTGAGCGTCAAGACGCTGCTTCCAGTACTCAGAGAGGATGATATCGATCCCAGCGAGTACGAATCTCTCACCACCGAGTCCCAAATCGCGACCGGTGTCGAAGCCGCAGAGGAAACCGTGAGTCACCTTTGCTCCCATATCACACACCCAGATATCACGTGACCCGGTCATGTGACCCACCTTGGCATGCCTCTCAACCCTGCGAGGCGATCCACCTCTACTGACAACTCGGCCGATGGTTACTCTTACAAACATACTGACCTTGAACTTGTAGGAATACCATCTTCAATCCATTCTTAAAGAAGCAGGCACCAGCAATGACCAAGAAATTCCAGTCCCGCCTCCTCAGGAGAGTCAGATCAACTATGATCAACTCTATCCTAGTCACTTCCAGCAACCTACCTCTTACATCCGCTTCTCACAGACCGTTGAGGAGTGCATAGGCGTTTCCTATGACATGACAACCGAGGACGATGAGTTTTTGAGGCAGTACAACTCTACTAAGAAGACTGTCGCCTCTCAGCTCTCCGAAGATGACTTTGAGCGCATCATGGAGGTCTTTGAGGAGATGGCCTCAGAACAGACACCCTTTGCCGCAATAGATAACACCGTCGTCAGCTATGAGACGATGGTTCCTCAAATCAGCCAGCTTGGCACCCAGAAGCTGATGGCGCACTCCAAGCACGTGTATGAGCACTGGAAGTCGCGAAGGCAGGCCACCGGCAACAAGCCCCTGCACCCGTCTGTCAAGTTCGAGACGCACCAGGAAAGTGATGAGGCCGACCCTTATGTCTGCTTCAGACGTCGTGAGGCCAGACAAACGCGAAAGACGAGGCAGAGGGACGTTCAGAGCGCCGAGAAACTTAAGCGACTTCGCAAAGAGCTCGAGGATGGACGTCAGCTCATCATCCACTCATATGAGCGTGAGATGCTGAAACGTGAGGTCCTTAACTTGGATCGAATAATTTTCGAGCAACGAGCCAGACTCAAGGAGATGAAGGTCAAGCTCGGTATCAAAACCGAGGACGACGATCTCATCAACCAAAAGGTATGTCGGGCGCTGTTCTTGCAGAATCGTATCGAGATGGATATTAACCATTTGCAGCCTCAGAAGAAGAAGCCAGTGGAAGCTCCTGCGTTGCAGAGACCTCCAGGCAATCATCTTCGCATCGCTGTGCGGCCGGACGGTCGTTCCATGGAAGCAGACCTCATGCAACTCTCAGACAAGCTCGCGGAGAAGGAGAACGAGCTGCGGGCAGATGTCGAGAGCAAGGTTCACAACCACAGGAAGTGGAACCAGAACCATGTGGATCTCACCCGAGATCCTTTATCTCCGGTCAAGGAACAGGGCATGGAAATCAACTTCCGGCCCGCCAAGACCCAATATTTGATGACCCCTCCGGCGTCGACCTCGTCCGAGTCAGACGCCATGGATATCGATGAAGAAGAGCCTGTACCCGACAGGGGCAACATGTCGATATTCCAGTTCACTGCTGGCGGCAAGGAGAAGCCGCCAAACAGCCAACCAGCGTTCCGCCGTCGCATAGGACGGTTGAACCGGCTGTGGATAGACCGCCGGGGAATGACAACGCCGACAACGCCGCCGCGTATGGATGGCGAGGAGTATTCGGATCGGTGGAAGTATGACCAGGATGACGAGGAAGAGACGCCTGTGTACGAAGTCGACCCCTATGACACAAGAGCGTTGAAGTTCCGCGCAACCATCCCGTTGTCGCAGTATGTGTATCCGCGGCGGCAAATACCGGAGGGCATGGTCAATGGCCAAGTGCCTCAACAAGCCGCGGGTGCCTCTGGCAGCAGACCGGCACTTCCTCCACCGCCGCAGCCACAGCCGCAACAGTCGCAGCCACAGCCGCAACAGTCGCAGCAGCAGCAGCAGCAGCTACAACAACCACAGGCGCCTCAGGCACCACCGGCGGCTCAAGCCCAAGCAGCGGCTTCATGAGGACTGCCCGTGGCTTGATTGCGCCCTTTCTCTCCTCATCATCCCTAGATGACGTGTTGTATACCCCTCGGTGTTTGGTTGCTCCTTTTTGGTATGTAAGATGGTTTGGCGGCAGGCAGGACGGTCGGATCGGCGTGGCGTTTTTGGGTTGTGGTGCCTCTCATGTAAAGTATATGATAGTGAAGGAAGCATGGCGGAGGAGGCTCTTCAGCAGACGGGTGGTCTGCCCCAAGAGACAAGACATGAAAAGAGGAACATAGATTCCACACTCCAACGAATAGAAGATCAAAAAATGACCTTGAACTTGGAATCGTTCCATGCCATGTATTTGCTCGTGTTTGGGACGTCGCAATGTCTGTGTAGGCGGTGGGGGCTTGGGGAGGAGACTGTCGTGTCGATACTAGCTTGCGCAGCTGGCGACTGTGCGACGGGGCTCAGTGCTGAATTCTGCGATCCGAAGCAAATTGCTTTTCTTTGTGCATAGCGCAACCGGAAGTGCTCGTCTTCTGCTATAGCTCACTGTGCTCTGGAGAATGTCAATCTTTTGTGGTGGTGAACGGGAGACCGATGGTGATGTGACTCGGAGAGCTTGCGACAACAATCGTCATACCCAGTTGACGCCTTGTTCGGCAGTGACCACCAAGGTAGATCTGGGCGGCCCTCGCCATGATAAAGCAGCCCAGGAGCTTCAAGGCAAGCACCTTTTGTAAATAGCTGGAGAGAGGAAAGAAGCCGAGAGTATCTTCCGGCCCGGTGGTTGTCCGGCGTCAGCAGACTGGCTTTGTCACGCTCCGATTCGGTAGAGTAGTGTCCGCAGATCCCTCGGCGATCACAAGATGCGGAAGCCAGGGAGCTGGTGCAGGACTATGAGGGAGAATAAAAAAATTGAAGAACCAAGCTGGGGAGAGCCCAGAGGAAAACCTGCGGCAATGCCAAAAGAGGGGAAGGAGGGTTTTCTCAGCAACCTGGGAGAGGAGCATGGGAAAGAGAGAAAGAATTGTGTAGTGAGAGAGAAGAGGAGTTCCACTTGTCGAGGCTTGCCTGCTGGTGGGTGTGGGGATATTGCGCTGGAACCTTACCTTAGCAACTTGTGTGAGGAATAAACGACCAGCCAGCCCGCCCGCGCGCCTGTTACTACACTGTAGGTACTCTGCACCCAGGGTTTGGCCTTTCTGGGGGAAGAAGGGAAAGACGACTCACTGTAGGATACTGGACAAGCTAACGTTGAAAAAGAGCACGGGGCTTTGGGAGGGCCGACCACGTCGTCCGTCCCATCTTCCCGTCTCTGCTCTGCCCATCTATTTTCCTGCTGCTTCCTCCGTGCGCCTGTGTGTTGTGTGTGTCGGATCTTTTGGGATCCTGTCTTGTCCGCGAGACGGCGTTTGCCGCGCGACCTCTACAGTGTATTTACGGCGGCACTGCGTAAGCAGCCTCAGGTACGACTCCCGCCCACTGTTCTCGCGGTACCCTCATTAGCACGGCAGGTCGGTAAGGTGGACGGAACGGACTGGTCTCGCGGCTACCCAGGGTGTCACGGGCGCAGGGCGAGCAAAGGGTCCGGTGCGGTGGGAAAGACGGTTGTGGCAGCGCTTGCGGCAGGGAAGGGGGGCTGAATTGGATGCCCACGACCCACAATTTCCACATTTCTCGAGGGACATCCCACCAGAGCGTTACCCCTCCTACGTCAACTTTTTTTGACATATCGGCCATTGGTCCCTTTTGCGACGAGGAGCGAAAAACAAAAAGAGGCATAGATTCGTCTGTCACAATTGCGACACTCGCGCGGGTGGGACCAGCGCATCAACAAACCGACTGTTATTCAGGCGTTTGAGCAAACTGGAAGCGTGGACAAACGAGTAGAGAGGGAGGATCACCCAGAACGAAGCCATCGCGCGCGCGCCCCAACCAACCCCTCCCCATGACCGAAAACCGACCGCCAAAGAGGACCCACGATCTCGAACTCGACCACCCATCACCACCCCTTCCCGAAGCGGCCTCCTCCCCTTCGAAGCACACGACCGCGACAATGTCCAAGAAAAAGGGCCTCATCGCCCTCGGCTGCGAGGGCTCCGCCAACAAGCTCGGCATCGGCGTGATGCTCCACAACGGCGCCGAGTCGACCATCCTCTCCAACATCAGACACACCTTCGTCTCCCCGCCGGGCCAAGGCTTCCTCCCCAAAGACACCGCAAAGCACCACCGCTCCTTCTTCGTCCAGCTCGCACGCCGCGCCCTCCGCGAGGCCGGCGTCTCCGTCGCCGACGTCGACTGCGTATGCTTCACAAAGGGCCCCGGCATGGGCGCCCCGCTGACGAGCGTCGCCGTCGCGGCGCGCACGCTGTCCCTGCTATGGGATAAGCCCCTGATTGGCGTGAACCACTGCGTGGGACACATCGAGATGGGACGCACAATCACCGGCGCGCAGAACCCCGTCGTGCTGTACGTGAGCGGCGGAAACAGCCAGGTCATTGCGTACGCGGAGCAGCGGTACCGGATCTTCGGGGAGACGCTCGACATCGCGGTGGGCAACTGTCTGGACCGGTTCGCGCGGACGCTGGAAATCAGCAACGATCCCGCGCCGGGGTACAACATCGAGCAGCTGGCCAAGAAGGGCACACAACTGTTGGAGTTACCGTATGCCGTCAAGGGGATGGACTGTTCGTTCTCCGGCATCCTTGCCAGCGCGGACATTTTGGCGGCGCAGATGAAGGCGAACCAGGCCAAGGGGAAGGAGACGTTCACACCAGCCGACTTATGTTTCTCTCTGCAGGAAACGGTGTTTGCCATGTTAGTCGAGATTACAGAGCGTGCCATGGCGCATGTCGGCAGCAACCAGGTCCTCATCGTTGGTGGCGTCGGCTGCAATGAAAGACTTCAGGAGATGATGGGAGAGATGGCCAAGGAGAGAGGGGGCAGCGTCTACGCGACAGACGAGAGGTTCTGCATTGACAACGGAATCATGATTGCACATGCGGGTCTGCTGGCTTACGAGACGGGCTTCAGAACACCGCTGGAGGACAGTTCATGCACGCAGAGGTTTAGAACAGACGAGGTTCACGTCAAATGGAGAGACTGATGCCAATGCGCTCGGTCGGAACGGCTTTCAAGGTCGTCACATTTCTATCGTTTCCATGCCTGTGCGATCTTCCTAGCCAGCTCTGGCTAGGAGGTAACAAATCTCGTCACCGCAGCTTGCCCCAGGTCGCCCCTGACATCACTGCCTAAGATCCCAAAAGATAGACTGCCTCGAGTAAGTCCAAATAGTTGACTATTCGTCTGTTGTCGTGGGCTTGTAAATGATTGTCGTTACATACTGTGCGTGATGTTAGTCTCGAGCAAAACTGTAGTAAAACTTTTTGCTTACCTTATTCTTGTAACGGGTTGTTGCTGAGACTGCTAAGATGTTGTTCTTGATGCTGCTTGTGGCCAGATGGTTCAGAACAGTGTGATTAGGCATGTTGAGCACGCTGTTGTCGTCCTTCATGAGGACTGCCGCGTTCAAGATAGGCTTGCCCAGGAAACCCGGAAGGCTAGGGGGCGTTGGCAGCTTCTCAATAGCCGTAACTGCATACTGGTAGGCTGGCGAATCTTCAGGCTGGTCAAAGTCGACCAGGTACTTGGGTATTTGGTGGAAGTATTGACTTGGCGACGGCACCTCTTTGCCCTTTGGGGGTTTCGGCTGGTCTTCACCCTGCGCTGCGTCGCCCTTGGGTGCGCTCTGGTCACTGGCCACGGTACCGGGCGCGGGGATGGGTCCCGGCACCACGGGGGCCTTCGCGGGGAGGTCGTCGGCACTGACTTCAATGAAGTTGACCAGGTTGTTTCCAAAGTCCACGGTTGTCGGCAAGTCAGGCGAGGTCTGCATGATTCCGTCCACCAAGAACCTAACATGGTGCGTACCCGGAAGAATGTGTATCGTGCCCGCGAATACGCCAGGTTGGCCGTCACTGTTCGACAGAGCTGGGTCAGTGACATGCTTTGTGGTAATATGTCCTGCGCGCGAGGCTGGCTACAAAGAAGGCAACCCCAGTGGCTGGATTCTGAGACCACTGGGGAACCACGAATGTAACGCACGCATAGCTGATACTCAGACATGCAGAAGTGGGACTTACACGGGATGTAATCTTTGTTTACGGTTCCATTGGAAGATTGTTCCCGTAACATAGATCTTTCCTCCTCCTCTGCGCCATTCAAGGCGGGTCGGCACGGTGGGCCTCGTCTTGTCAACGATCAACTCCTCGCCATCCTCCTCGTCAACAGTAGTCGTGCTCAGCGCCGACGATTTCCTCGTCATACCATCCGAATCGAGGGCTTCAACTTCCGTCACAGAGGCCTCGCCATTGTCGGCAGGTGCGATAATGGGCGAGCCAGGAGTGTGGATCTCCTCCTCGATAGGCAGAGGCAGACGGGGTGGGCGGGTTATGTACGACATGTCATTGACACTGTTGTTGGAGACCAACGCTGGTTCAACCATGTGGGCGGAGTAATGCGACCTCAAGGAGGAGGACTCGGTCGGTGCGCTTGGGACGTCTACTGGCTTGCTGGGCTCATCGCGGATAATGTGCTTGTTTTCCGGTGGCTTCGGCTGGGGAACGGAAGTACTCGAGCTCGAGGAGGGAGAGCCGGTGGTGAAGCTGGAGATGGGGATAGATTGGAGGGGCTTGTTGGCCTTGGTGACCGTGGAGCCCTGGGCTTGAGTAAGGGAGGGCTCAGGCGGGGCAGCGACTCGCTCGGCGGAGCGCGGGGGGATGATGTGTTTGGACTCCCGCTTGTGGTGATGGTGTTTGGGTGAGTCCTGCGACGCTGGGGCGGATGAGACAGGCGTGGCAGGCTTGGAGGACGAGGAGGGGTTGTTGCCCATTTTGTCGCTGGCTTTGCTTCTTCCAGATTTGTTCGTCGGGTGGGACACGACAGACTGAGCCTGAGCCTGGTCTGGGGTGTGGTTCGGGTACCCTACCTGGCCAGGCCGACGGGAGTCTGGATCTGCCAGTATTCAGGTAAGCAGGCGTGTGACGTCCGGCGGAAACGGCACCTGGGATGCGGTGCAATCGCGGGATTGCGGGCGGGTTTGTTTGGGTTTCGGGGGCGGTGCGGTGCGGTGCAAAGGGCGCGCAAGGCCAGCGCAGTCCAGAGCAGTGTTGGACAGCGATTCGGCAGACGGACAGTTGAGCTTTCGTGGTGAGGAAGGTCGCAGTGGGAAGGGTCCCAATCTCGCACTTCCACGTTGGGCAAGTTGCTGCGACTGGCGTTCGTGCGATCCTAGTCAGGTAAGGCGCGATTGCAGAAAGATACCTAATCGCGGGGTTGTGAGCTGATTATCGCATTCTGATGGGGGAGACAGCGACGAAGCTACAGGCTCGACGGCGGCAGAGGGCGGGAATCCGTGATCGTGGTTGTCTAGTGAGAGGAGGAGGTCGCGTACCTGTCGATGGTGGATGTAGTGACGAGAGGCGAAAATGGCCGGCTCGTTTTTTTTAGGTCCAGAGATTGGATGAGAAGTCAAATCAACAACAGGCGGCTTGATGAGTGTGGAGGTGTGGTGTGGTGGTTAATTGCCCAAGTTCCCACGCAGGTGCTAGTCTTCCGGGTTTTGGGGAATACTGTGAGGGAAGGGGGCGTGGACTCCGCGGAGGGCAGTGGCACTGGCAGCTATTAAGCTCTACAGGGCAGGTACTCGTGATTGCATACTGGAGAACGTGGAGACTTGAGTACTCGTGGGCATCCGCTTACCCGTCACTCGACATGGCCCTTGCGCGCACCTTGAGCTGGGCGCCCCTGGCTTGTTCCGTCCGAATCTGAAGTACCTACCTTATGGAGGTGCTGCACCTGGACTGGAGCTGTTGCTTGCGGAGACTTGCGACCTCTGCTTCACCCCAACGGAAGGCGGCTTCAGAGAGTGAACTTCATCTCAGGCCAGCTCGCGCGCGCACCCGCCGTCGCTCTATCAACCACCAGCTCAAGCAGCATCCATAGCGGGCAAGCCAAGGAATGTGCTACCGTTCCAACTCATTTAAGCCACCCATCGGATCTGAACATCACGAGCTTCCTTCACCCCGGATTCCTGTCTTTCCCCCCCTTGGACCGTCCTTCTCTTCACAATTGCAGCTGTTATCCTGAATAGATTGGATCAATTGCCATGCTCTGAGACGCACAGGACTGTTCTCATACGCATACGCGACTCTTCATCACTGACTACCAAACACCAAATACCAAATACACCATCTCATCTCTTCGTAGCAGCATGGCCCTGGTATCGTACACATCCGGCGTCGTCGCCGTAGCTACTTTTCCTTTGCGTCTAGCATGGAAACCCGTGGCTCTGTTCATCAATTCGATGCTCATACTGGTGTCACCCCTGGTTTTGATGGGCGCCTACGTCGTTGGTAGGTGTCAAGCTGTCATCGACTTCATAGCTAGTCTTCAGGTAAGCTGAGCTCCCTTGGAAGTCCTTTCTCTGTCCTAGAACTCTGCTAACACTGCTATCCGGTCAGCCTCTCTACACTTTTGTTAGTTTTTCTAATCGCTTGGTATCAAATTTCCGTGTGCTAACTCAACGTAGTTGGCCTGCGGTGCCTTCATCGGAATAGTCGCTGGCTTGACCATGTCCTGCACGTCCAGCATCATCACTACAGTCCTTGGCATGCATGATAGAGGATACCAAGGCCCGCCAGCAACACCTGCGCCCTCAACGCCGTCATCAGAACGACCAGGGACCGGTAAGACAGAAGATTCGTCGTCTTATGAAACCGACTGGCAGCTGCTCAATAAGCCACCTCCGAAGCGCCGTAGGAATAGGCCAGGTCTTTGGTCTCAAACCATTCACGAGGAGGACGATGACGATTCTGAAATTTGATAGCAATCCGGGCTTTCTTTGATTTACCCTACAGCGTACCAATGCACCCATGAAGATACCTGAGAAACTTTAATGCCAGCCTTGTTCGGGAGTCTGCCTCCCCCTTCAAACGCCTGTTCCTGTGTCCGCTCGGTTCGCCTGTTACATTATCTTGTTGTACATCCAGATACTCGTCCCAACGAAGCATAGACTCATCCCCGATGCGGGATGTTCTGGACTAACTTCATTGTCAACTCCAGCACCTTCCGCTGGCTGATGAAGTGATTATATCGTCTCAATGTTCCACGAAATACCTATTTCAAGCCCTCTACTCAGAATGGTGAGCTGTAACTCGGTCTTCACGAGTCCCATATCTCCTATCTGCGGTACCCGTCTCGTTCACGGTCACGATCTCGCATTGGGGATCGACTGCGGCTCCTGGTCCGGCGATCCCAGTCTCGATCATGCCATCGCTCGTCTCTGCTGTTGCGTCGGCGAGGGGGCCGGTCATCTCTGTGTCGTGGGCCATCGTCTCTGCCATAACTTGGGATGTAGGTGTCAACATCTGGGCCTGGCCTTGGCCCTCCACGGCTTCTGGGTCGCCGGTCTCTGTCCCTGTCGCGGTACCCATCGCGGTCCATTGGGCCGCCGTTGGCGTTGGCATACTCGGGCGGCGGAGGCCTGGGCGGCAGCCCTCGTTCCCCACGCTCGCGCTGCCAAGCTGGTCTTCGTTCCTCGCCGTTTCGGTGCGGTCCAGGAGCATTGGAGTGGCGATTTCCATTTACGCCGTTGCGGTTTGAATAATTCTCGGTGTTGTTGAAGCCGGCATTGGCACCGTGTGCATCGGGACCGATGCCTACCGTCCCGCCCTTGGGTGCTGGAGGCAGGGCTGCTTTGCGATCGTGGAACTTGCGCCTGTCCAACTCGTGGCTGTCTTCAAAAGTCGGGAGATCACCAGGATCCGCTGGCATGGGGGCCATCTTGAAGTAAGGATGATTCAGGGCGTCAGCGGCGTTGATGCGAGATCGCCAGTCGAGTCTGAGGAGTTCCTTGAGGAGGGAGATAGCCCCTGAACCGTATTCTCTGAATCTTGTTGATAGACTGCCAGGTCTCGCACGCGGAGAAACAGCCTCGGCGCCAGGAAGTGTATGGAACAAAGGCATGTTCTCTGGTGTGGGTGATCCCATCAAGTCCCAGATAATTTCTAGCTGGTTCGTGTCGCTCTCACCTGCCAAGATCGGTTTGCCAACCAGCATTTCGCCAAAAACGCAACTAGCCACAGGTTAGTAGTCAGAAGAGTGCAATTGCCGGTCTTAGATCTTACCCGACACCCCAAACATCAATAGCAGTTGTGTACTTCTTCAGATGAAGCAACAGCTCAGGGGGTCTGTACCATCTAGTGACGACGAGGCCGGTATATTCCCTCTTGCCCTCCCCAGCACCGTGGCCTAACTTAGGCGTAGCTCCCTCGTAGTGTCGAGCCAGACCAAAATCTGCAATTTGAAGAATACCCTTATTGTTGATGAGAAGGTTGGCGGCTTTCATGTCGCGGTGTAAGATGTGGTTGTCGTGCAGGTATCGCAGGCCCTCCAATAGTTGTAACATGTAGCACTTGATCTGAGGCTCGGTAAAGGTGACCGAGGGGTTGTCAAGAAGACCAGAAAGATCGTGATCCATGTAGGGCGTGGCCATGTACATGATTGGCCTCTTGCGCTTGTCGCCTGTAACAATCCGCGTCAGGAATTGTTGGTTCGGAGACGAGTGACTCAGCAGCGACTTACTGGCTCTCTGGGGGTGCTCGACGGCCATGTCCACTAGCTGCAGGACGTTTTGGTGTGATAACAGCTTGAGCAGCTTGATCTCGCGCAGCGCCGTGATGGGGAACTATCAATCGTCAGAAGACTGCGCGGCAAACTTGGCATCCGAACTTGCATACCCCATCTTTCTCATGGTGCATAATAATCTTCTTGAGGGCAACGTGGGCTCCCGTCTTCTTGGATTTCGCGCGATGCACCTCGCTGTCGAGCTAGGATTAGCACAGAAAGCGCGCCGTCGCAGGGCGAACTTACCCAAAGGTACCCTCGCCCAGCTTGCCAAGGAGATCGTAGTCGGTGATTCGCGAGCATCCTACAAAGCTTGTCCTGGGACGCTGGTGTTGCATTGCAAAAGTGCGAGGCGAGTCGCTGGCGTTGGGCGCGCTGGACTCCATGATGGCTGCGTTGCGCGGCAAGAGGCGGCGATCGCGACAAAAGATTGACGTGCCAGTTCTTCAGGTCGTACGAGCGAGTTGATTATTAGCGGGAGGTACCGATCGATAGTAAGCGCATTGCGGGGTTCGGAATCGAACGAAAAGACTATATCGCAGCGGGCATCGGTGAAGATTGTGACGGGCGTTCGACGGAGGGAACTGTCGTGGTCGCTGTCTCAGCCTGCCAACTTGCTTGAGGATGGAATATGGATTGGTGTTGGGCGGTGGACATGGCAGAATCCACGTCCCAAGATGGCGCAGGAGTTCCACGTTGGTCTGGGACACTGGAGAGGCTCCGCGAGAGGTACGTATCTTTGCCTTGCAAGCCGGTAGGTACGCCCATCTTTATTTTTGTTCCGAGCTTGTGCGTCATCGTCCGATACTGGGCTCCAATTTCTGCATGTTGCAGTCAGTCTCATTTCAATCGATTCCAATTCGCCATCCGTCAGCAGCTCGATTTTTTTCCAAGGCCAACGAAAGACTTGGCATAGCAGCAGAAGTTATCGATAGCGGCATTCGATGTCTTTTTTCAACCACCTCAGCACTACTTTGGTCAGCACAGCACCCCTCTTCGTGTCTAGACCAGCCATGCCAGGCTTCATTCCAGGTCACGTAGCTGGCGAGGTCGTTCTGTTACTTAATTATTACCCCATCGCTGACCCTGCCCGCCATCCGCTATCGGGGCGCCAGTCCCATCGTCTCTTCCCCGCGGTACACAAGTTGCATCCTGAGTTGTTGTATCAAAAACTCAACTCTTTCGTCTTATCGTGTCGCGATAAGGTGTCTCTTCAGAGAACGAGGGGCGACCTCGACATTTGCCCACATTCCCTTGTCCTGCCTTATCAGAGAGTGTCTTTCTTTGTCAAGCACCACCACGCACTGATCTCGTGTCAGCTCGAGTTACTTTAGATCCGGCCAGGAATTGCCAGACGCCATACGCATACACCACATGCTCTTCCATGTACCATTCCCTAGTTGCCCATCCCGCAAATGACTTGTTTGACTCGCCATCCGTCTCCACTCCCATGCTTTCACCATCGCTAACCGCTCATCATGGTTCTCTCCGTTGGACAAAATTGACAAAATTTTGCACAACCCCATGACTTGACCCAGTCGTTGCCATATTGCTCTCCATACAAAAGCCTCTGCCCCTCCATACTTACCCCGTGCCCCTCAACTTATCTGTGGAGGCGCCAGCAACTGATAAACTCCCAACTTCAACTCTTTCTTTGTCTTGTCGTATTCTTACCCGACGAAGCCTCTCGTTGCCTCGTCACGAAATACTCGCAAAACATGGCGTCCCAAACCCCCGTCGAGAGGCTCGTGCCAGAGTCCAACTACCCGGAGTCCCGAGTCCTCGTTATCATGACGGGCGGTACCATCTGCATGCAACCCACCGCCGACGGTCTCAAGCCCATCGGAGGGTTCCTGAAGAATGCCATGGCCCCGCGCCCTTCATTCAACGACAAATCGTCGCCTTCAGGTAGGTCATCTCTCGATGGCGCTCTAAGGACGCTGCGGGCGAACGAAAGCACGGCGTCTAATCTTGTTGGCCATCGCTTTCGTCTCGAGTGCAATGACGAAAAGATAAAATAGGCAATTCTCTTGTGTACCATTCAATGTCAATTCTTTACGCGAGTCGAATGCTCTTCTTTGCTACTGCGTCATGTCGTACATATAACTCTCACCGCGGCTTACTAACGACATGTAGTGCAACTCGAGGCCTACAAGAATGGCCAGAAGGTTGTTCTCGACAGCTTGAGGACACCACCAAGCGCCTACTCCCGTCACATTCGCTACGGCGTCCTGGAATTTTCGCCTTTGCTGGACTCGAGTTCCATCTCAGCCGAAGGCTGGACGGAGATTGCTCAGACTATCAGAGAGAACTACCGTCTTTATGATGGCTTCGTAGTGCTCCACGGCACCGACTCCTTGTCGTACACGGCTTCGGCCCTTTCTTTCATGCTTTCTGACCTAGGCAAGCCGGTCATTCTCACCGGTTCCCAGGCCTCCATCTTCGCACTCCAGTCTGACGCCGTCGACAACCTCCTGGGATCGCTCATCATCGCAGGAACCTTCGTCATTCCCGAGGTCGGCCTGTTCTTCCACCACAAGCTGTTCCGTGGCAACAGAACGAGCAAGGTCTCGTCTGCTGCTTTCGAGGCTTTCGCCAGCCCCAACTGCGAGCCTCTCGCCAAGGTCAATGGCCTCGGTATTGACGTGAACTGGCCCATCGTGCTGAGGCCTACCCGGATTGCCGAGCTTCAGGTCACCCAGCACCTCGACACCGCCCACGTTGCCTGTTTGCGTGTGTTCCCCGGCATCAGGCCCGAAATGCTCGACTCAGTCCTTCGCGTCCCTGACCTGCGCGGTCTCATCCTCGAAACATTCGGCATGGGCAACGCTCCCAGCGGTATCGATGGCAGCTTGACAAAGGTCATCAAGAACGCCGTGGACCGTGGCGTCATCGTCGTCAACGTCAGTCAGTGCATGAGCGGCTTCGTGTCGCCCGTCTACGGCCCCGGCACCGAACTCGGCCGCGCCGGAGTCATCTTCGGCCTGGACCTCACCGCCGAGGCCGCCCTGACGAAGCTGTCCTATCTGCTCGCTATCCCTAGCCTGTCAACGGCCGAGGTCAGCGCACGCATGTCGCACTCGCTCCGCGGCGAAATGACCGAAATGGCACTTCCGGTATTTTCGCACCCTTCCGGATCGCTCGACTCGGTCGTGTCGCGACTAACCGCGACAGAATCGGCATTTACTGTCCTCGGCTACGCCGTACGGAACGGGGATCTGAAGACGGTCAAGGAGATCCTGGACAACGACGCCCAGCGCGAGCTCCTCAAGATGGCCGACTACGCCGGTAACACGGCGGTGCACCTCGCGGCCGTCGGGCCTCAGATCAGCATTCTGCGCGAGCTGCTCACGAGGGGCGCCAGTGTGCATGCGCGCAACCGCGCGAACAACACGCCGCTGTACCTTGCGGAGAAGACGGGCAACGAGGAGTGTGTGACGCTACTGAAGGAGACGGGCGCTCACTTGTGGCAGGACGAGGCGACTATTTTGGATTCGGTTCAAGCATCTCAATCTGCATCTGGAGACGGAGTTCAAAAGTAGGATCATGAAAAGTTTTGCTTCTGTGTGTGTTTGCAGGCGTTGTTTAGTTTTGAATTCCTTTAGATGGCATATCTCGGCGATGATGAAAGGAAATAAATTAGCACGGCAATTTGTTTGACGGCCAGGAACTGCTAAAAGACCTATCATGTGTGAGAAGAGCATGCATTCCATACGAATATGAAGATGTGAACGTGACCTGATGGTGCGAACCGCCATCACCGACATGCCTTACCCGAACGCCGTGGCGGGCTGCGGGCTGGTTCGGCCCCACTTAGGCCGGCGCCGCGCTCGAATTTTTGGGAAATTTCACTTCTGTACCCTCCATCGACAACTCTGGTCGCTCGTCATTGACTTGCTGCCCCCGCGCAACCCACGCTTCGAAGTCAAAAAAAAGTCCACAATCATCGAGACCCGGTCGAGTATCTGAAATACCAAGCTGCGACCGTCTACCTTCGAACGCTTCACGGGTTCGAACAACGTTCAACCCACCACCCTCCTCCGCTCGAACCACACAACCTCACAGCCAAGATGGCAGACCAAACAACGCCCAGGCTCGAGGGCTCGCCCGAGCTGCACGGAACCCCTCCCCTAGTCCACAACTTCTGCATCGCCGCGGCTGTCCTCTCCCCGGTCATGATGATCCTGCCCCCGCGGCGCATGGACTGGCGCTTCTTCATGCACTCGAGCATCTTCTCCGCCTCGACGAATCAGCTCATGTACGACTGGACAGGCCAATCCATCTACCAGCGTGTCGGCGCCCGTTTCGAGGCCATGTTCCCCACGACCCTTCCCGACCAAGCACAAAGGACAAAGCAAGCTCTGCGCGAGGAGCGCATGCGTCGCGAGGGTCTCACGGAGGAGCAGATGCGTGCCATTGAGTACAAGAAGCGCTCCTTCGCGGAGAGGATATGGTACGGCAAGGAGCCTGAGGACTGGGACAAGAAGCGTGGGGAGGAGCACGCCAAGGCGTTGGCTGAAGGAAAGGGACTGGGCGACCTGATTGTAGATCAGGTCAAGGAGGTCTGGGATGGCGAGAAGGACAAAAAGACCGAGACGGACAAGAATGACAAGAAGGCATGAGTCCAACACGGAGAAGAACGAAGCAAACAAAAAGAAAGAAAAGGTGTCACATTAGAATTTTGCGGATTGAGAGCTGCCGCTTTTTGTGGCCATCAGAACGTCTGCTGTTTTCAAGCAGAGCTCTGGCTGAGTGGCCCGTTGACTATCTCCCCTAAGTACTGTACATTACTGTTTAATGTAGTCACATAACGCCGGCCAACGCAGAGGTCCTGGCTTGCCTCAAGTTTCCGTTCCAACAACACCACGGATATATGCTTCTTATCGCTTTGAACTTTTGATCTCCATTCCGCCCATATTATTCGCTAGACGCCGATGCGCATACGTGCTTAAAATGTCTTCCTCCACTCGTAATGTCCAGTAACTCCTCGCCGTTTCTTATACACCTTTCCCTCTTCCTCCGCAGATCGGGGGTTCGTCTAGCCTCAAGGAGGCTAATTTGTCCCCGAGGCAGCTTCCTGTCTTCGTCTCAGGGCACCTTTTTGTTTCTGCTTCTTTATCTGCTTCTGCTTCACATTGTCGTTTCGTCCTCCTTGGTGCTTACCCTTGCCTGTGCCCTTGCCCGTATTTTTGACCCTGTCCTGTTGCCTTGCAAGCTTCTTGGCCTTACGAGCGTCGACCTTTTCGTCAAAAAGCTTGATCCAGGCCGCTAGCATGGTTTCCACCTCGTCCTGGCGCTCATCCGAGCCGGGAGGAATGCCGAGCTCCTTTCTGATCATAATACGATGTCTGTCAATCTGCATCAGACGACGTCTCGCAGCCCTATTGAGGCCATCGCCGTTCACCGTGCTGGGCGCAATGGTGCTCGGCGCGACCGATGTGTCCCTCTCGGAGGCTGATGGGTTGGCTGTATCTTCGTGGGAGGCGTTGTGCTTGGTAGGGTTCACGTCGATAATGAAGGGAAGAGGCTCGGCTTCGGTCTCAGGCACGTTGGAGGACTCGGGAGCGGGGGCGGGGGCGGTAACGGCCGAGGGCTCGGCAGGAACTTCGGTCTCCTCCTCCGCTGACTTTGACTTTCTGGATCTGCTCTTCTTCTTGGGCTTCTCCTCGGTCTTCGCGGGTGAGGCAGTTTTCGTCTCCGGGACTGGTGTGCTCGCCATGGATGAGGTCGCTGACTGGCCTGATGCCAGCTCTTCCCTTCTCTGCTTTCTTCTTGCTGCCCTTTCGGCACGGGCGTCGGCGGCGGATTTCTTGTTGTCTACTGCGAGAGCCGGAGTGCTGTCTACATCCATAGCATCTCCCTTCTTTAAGCATTAGCACGGCAACATCCAAAGACGCGTGGAGTTGCTCATACCACGGGTGTGACAAGCTTGGCGCCGCCTTCTTCCTTATCAGAGAAGGACTCGGTACGGGTAGGTTTCTTGCCCATAATTTCAGGTAACAAGTCGATTGAGGCGATGGAATGCTTATTGCTTGAAAAGTGACATATGTGACCGACTAGAACAAACAAACAATAGGCTCGAGCTTCTCGAGGGGATGCCAAAAAAAATTATTAATTGCTTGCCCGGGGTCTTATCTTATCAGCACGTGATGAAAGTCGTTTTGAAATGAACAAGACGGCGGAAGCATCTCCGACGACCGACATTAAAGCGCCTCAGGTCAGCCAGGGCAGGTTGGCGAATGAGGTGCACGGCCTCCAGCTCTTTGGATAGGGCTGGCTTTCCAATGGTCGATTAAAGGGCTCTAATGGACAAGCTCAACCAACAACTCTTAGGTAACGACGACGTGCCGTTCGGTCAGAATCGAGACGGCCCTTGCCACATGCACACGAGCTGCGGATAAGAGGATTGAGCCAAAAGACTCATGGGGTATGGGTGCGTCATCTTACAGGCTTGGATGTTTATTCGTGTTTCCCTCGTGTATCGGTCCCTAAGGCAGCTAGTGGAGGTGGCTTGCCTTCCTCCGTGATCGATAACGGCCTCTGAGTGGCTGAGGGCTGAGCCACGCGCTGTCGTAAGTTTTCAGACCCTGCACGCGTCGGTGGGCTGACGCCTTGCATGGTGGTCTGCCGTGCAACAGCTGTACAGCGGATGAAGGCAATGCGGTGGTTGATACCCGCCTGGTTGACGCTTGATTGACGGGTGACAGCTCAACTACTGAACTTTGACGACAGCCTCCTTCGTACCCTGGCACATGTCTTGTGCTTTTCACAAATTTCCGGTCTGAGACAAACGAGCAGCTGCGACACGCTCGCGCCAGCATCGGATCCGACGGATTCTGAAGGAAAAAGGGAGGCTGACAGGCGAGAGCCCACAGTCTCCGGGCAGATTCCTTAGAAAGACGTTAAGACCGCGGGCGGGTGCCGCGAATTCCACATTCCGGTCGGCCATGTCCTTGGGGTCCATCTGGCATATTGCGAGCCTTCCCGAAAGGTTTCTTGGGTTCCCCGGATATCCGGGCATGCCTCATTGCTGGGCAGCGGGCTTGTTGAGTTAATTCAAGGGGAGACCGATCGAAGGGAAAAGGTTGATTGCCGCGTCAGGGCGGTCCTTGTCGAACCGCGGCTCATGGGATGGAAATGGAATGAACACCCTACTTAGCAGTACCCTGGCGTTGCTCCCTCAACGTTGTGGAATGGCCGCGGTTTTCAAGGGTCATGAGTCTGGCTGCTGCTGGCAATGCGAAGGTGGTGCCGCTCTGTGGAACGAGTGTCGAAGCCGGGATGTTGCCCGCAGTCGCATGCAGTCAGTGTGCACGGGTCGGTAGTGGAAGACGAGGGATGACATTTCATCATCAATAGTGGTGGTGGTGGTGGTGGTGGTGGTGCAGAATCAGCCTCTCGAAGGTCGGGAGCTTCTCAAAGGTGCTGCTGTGGCTTCAGGACGGGGGACACGGTTCTGCTGACGGTCGGTCGAGACTCGAAGATCCTGACACTTGCCACGGCGATCGACTGCCAGACGAGAGCGATTGGCGGTCTCCTGTCTGGAGTTGATGGAAGGACACATCCCACAAGGAAGGCGAGTTGGAAGGGTCCGCCTTACCGGCCGTCGATGAGCAATAGCATCCCGTCCCAATACTATCCGTACCAACTCATGGCCTGTTGGAGGTTGGCAGAGGCAAGGCGACGACGACAACGGCAGCAACGCATCAACCTCAGGCTGGGATGGGTCCAATGCGAAGTCAATGATGGATTCACGGGCTGGATGGACTCATGGAGATGACGAGCGGACGGAACCAGCCCACAAGGCCAGAAGGCAGGGCAAGCTGCGTTACGCAATGATCTGAAACTTGTGGGCCCCCTGTTCCAAACTTAGCATCAGAATCAGCATACAGCTGCCAGCCTGACGCGCGATTCCAGCTGGTAATAATCAACAGGACCTTCTCTTTGGCTGGCATGCAGTGGTAAGAGAGTGGCAGCGAGTGGCAGGCGCTCAAGGGACCTAAGACGGGAGAGGCTGGCGATGCTGACACAGCCTCAAAAGCCGGGACTACTGCACGCCTTGCTGCACCCTTTCTGCTGCTGCTGCCGCTACTGTTGGCGCGCTGGGATTGGTGCTTGTCGGCCTGCTGTTACTGCTGTCTCCCACACTCCTCCCCCATCCCAGTGAATCATGGATCCCTCTGGCGTCGTAGTCTCCCCTTCAGTGGATGATTGCCATGCTCACTCGCCCTCACTCGCCCTCACACTGCCTCCCACAGCCAACCACCAATTCTCCTGGGGCTCCCTCTCCCACTTGGCGGGCTGGGCAGAAAAACAGAAACAAGGCCGGGAAGGCATGCGTTTGAGATGCTGGCTTGTTTAAAAGAAAAAGCCTCCTCTCCTTCCCCCCCTTCCGTCGCATGGAACGCGTTCTGCTTGCTTCATCCCCTGATCTGTGAACCTGGAACCTCCCTTCACTCGTTATTTCCTCTGTTTTCTTATTGTTGTCATAATTCCAGATTTCCCCCTCGTGTCACCAACAAGCTCCCCCGCGCTTCGACACTCGCAACCACCGTCTCTTACTGGTCCAATCATCCGAAAGCACCCCTAAACGAGAAAGCGCGCACACCCAAGGCACCTCCCTACCTTAGCTCAGGTTGTCGTAGGTTGTTGTGCACAGGCGCATCCCAGCCCGCTAATTCATAATTCACCACCTTCGGGGTGAACCTGCAATTACAAGCCTGACTGCTGAGCACCCTCACCTGGCCCCAAGTCGACTTCACTAGTCGGGAGCAATTTGCCTGCTACCGACCGGTCCACAAGAGACTTTGCTCACCTCATCGTCCGCCAAACGCCTCCATCTACCTAAAAAAGACACCAAGAAGGCTTAGCTCGAACATCTTCTAGCAAACTTCCCGAACAAATACCCACGTCTCCCCGAACCTTGGAAAAGAGACGACCACACGACGAACACACACACACACCTTCTCTCGACTTCCCGCTGTCACATTTCTCCGCGTTTGGTCCCCTTTTCGGTACCTGAGCGACCCTCAATCGCTCTAGCCCGATTCGACCCATCGTCAGCACAGCCAAGTTCCAGCTCGGCCCTCCAAGCGAAATTCCTCGCCCCGACGAGACAAAGTCGCCCAGATCCCCATTCCCCATCATCGTACCTTCCCTGGGTATCCGTAATTCAGAGGTGCTTTGCCCTCCACCTCGTCCGATCATGGCATCCAACGATTACTACCACGGCAGTAAACCTCCCTCAGCATCTCCGCCACCCGCAGCATATTATGCTGGCAGCGCCTACAACAACATTCCCTCTACGAGCTCTACGCCCGCGCCTCCTTACAGCCAAATATCACAGACCCCCGGTGCTTCCCATCCGCCGCCACCGCGCGTGAACACCGTCTCGCCTTTCGAAACTGTCTTTGACGATCATGTCTATCCAGTAGACTCCACACAGGACGGATTCCGACACAACGCCAACGGCACTCCCCAGCAGAACATGAGCCCCCAGACTGCGAACAACCCGCAACGCATGAACACCGTTCACACTGTCAACACCGTTAGTTCTGTCTATAGCAGTGATAATCCAAACGACCTGCGCAACATGCAACCGTTGCCTCCTCTGCCACAACAGCCCACTGCCTACCATCGCGATGGCGCCTACAATCAGCACGATGGTGTGTACGACCAGCACAGCGCGTATGCGCAGCCCAATCCTTACACCCAGGATACCGCCTACTATGGTGGTCACCAGGCGGTTTCTCCGGACTCGAGCAGGCCCCACGTAGCAGATGATATCCCTCTGCAGAGCCGGCAGGAAACTCAGCCCAAAGATGTGGAAATGAATGACAACGACCATGTCTACGACGCACCCCAAGGAAGCCGCCGCTCGAAGAGCCGTCGTGACAAGTCCAAGGTCGGCTTCGGTCAGTTGGGTATGTTTGGCGCGGACAGAAAGGGCATCCCTTGGGTGGTGTACGTCTTCACCCTAGTCCAGGTTGCGGTGTTTATCGCCGAAATTGTCAAGAACGGTAAGTCGGCAAACTCACAAGACGATGCAGACATCGGTACTGACGAGTGGCAGCTCAATTAACCGGCTCTCCCATCATGACCAAGCCCAGCTTCAACCCCATGATTGGACCTTCTACCTACGTCATGATCAATATGGGTGCTCGTTACGTCGCCTGCATGCACAACGTCAAGGGTATCCAAGACTCCAACACTTCGTTCACGTGGCCCTGTCCTAATTCGACGTCTTCCGATGCCAACAACCCATCGAATCAGTGTGGACTCGGTGATCTCTGTGGTTTTGGCGGAGTCCCCGAGCCTAAGTTTGAGGGCCTTGACCAGAGCCCGGAGCCTGACCAGTGGTTCCGCTTCATCACGCCTATCTTCCTGCACGCAGGTCTGATCCACATTGGATTCAACCTGCTCCTGCAGATGACAATTGGTAAAGAGATGGAAATTGCTATTGGCTCGATCCGTTTCTTCCTGGTCTACGTGAGCGCCGGTATATTCGGTAATGTGATGGGAGCAAACTACGCCGGCGTCATGACGGCTTCGACTGGTGCCTCGGGTGCGCTCTTCGGTATTATCGCGCTGACCCTGCTCGACTTGTTGTACTCCTGGAAAGACCGCCGCAGCCCCGTCAAGGACTTGATGTTCATAATGCTGGATATTGTCATTTCCTTCGTTCTAGGTCTTTTGCCGGGCCTGGATAATTTCGCTCATATTGGCGGTTTCCTCATGGGTCTGGCCCTCGGTATCTGCGTCTTGCATTCACCCAACTCTCTCCGACGCAGATTGGGCACCGACCCGTCTTACGCTTCAATGCAACTCAACCCGGCCAACCAAGGCGCCGGGCCTTCATTCTTGAGGAACCCGGTCGGTTTCTTCAAGGGTCGCAAACCTCTCTGGTGGGCTTGGTGGCTCGTCAGAGCAGGCTTCCTGTTGACCGTCATCATTGTCTTCATCGTTCTGCTCAACAACTTCTACGTCTATCACAACACCTGCAGTTGGTGCAAGTACCTCAGTTGTATAGTAAGTTTAACCCCAGAGTCAATGACATGGCCCGCCTCTCGCTAACATACATTCCAGCCTGTTAACAACTGGTGCGAGCTGGACGATTTCAAGCTCACGAAGAGTTCATGAAGATGAGATCTCAGATTAAAGGACTTGGCGATGGAACGCCATGAATATGAATGGTACATTATGCATTGGGTCACGCATTTCACAAGGGGGTCCGGTTTTTGCATTGCTCAGCGACGGCGTCCGGTTCAGTATGGGTATTATTGAAGGAAACACGGCTTCCTCCCTTGCTTATTCCCACAAATTGCATTCATAGAGAGCCAAAAGTCGCGGGTGGTTGCAGCGCTCTCATGCTGTTGCCGAGTTGACAAACGGCACAGGCACCAACGGCTGCAACGTCCGAGGACGGGTTGATGCAGTGGTGCCTTGGCTACCCCGCAGATCATTCGATGGGCTGGACAACGTTACGTACTCGGAATCTGGCCTGTCATAATGAATAGAGTTAAATAAACATCGAGCATTCCCTGCCGCACTGCGGTGTTTCTCATTCGTAAAACTCATTCTCTTCTGTCGTTGCGTTTGGGCCTCCCGGACGTCTTCATGCACCCTAGTGTCGGCAGCCCCTGAACCGCAGGACATCGAGCGTTTCGAGGTAAGACGACTCCCGACAATCAAAATCGCCAGTATCATGATGATTCTTTTTTGCATGGCTTAGCTGAGCGGCTGTGACAAGTCGCAATTGATGCCTCGAAGAATGGATATCTGAAGATAGCAAATCCTCCTTGCCTTGCGTTACGGTAGCCTTGATCAACATTGGATGCTAATTCTTGCATACCACAGGGAAGCGTCCAGGCCAGTCGCCTGGTTTTCTTGTGATTCTGGTAACAGTATTAGAGAAAATCAGTTGTTGTCGCCAATGGTGTCTACTGATTATTCGCGCTGGTTCTGATTCAGGTCGAAGTTCTGGTTCAAGTGCCCAGTATCAACTGGGCCTTGTTGATAGTCTACGGAATTTACCATGCATTTTCAAGTTTCTATTGTATTCAACTACTTCTATCAACTGAGTGATGCCAGTCTGCTACATTGAATGATCAGTTAAACATGGGCAAAGGCATAGTTAAAGCAGTTAGAAGTGCAACTAACTGCTTCCTCCTTAAACGGTGAACGGTCGGGGTGCCATGGGCTCACCGAAAGCTGCCTAAGCACTTCGGCAGGCACATCCTTCCTGCCGCGTCTTGACGTTACCTTAGTCAGCACATCGCGACCCCCGGCTTCAATTAAACTGTGGGTCCGACACGCTTCACGTCTTCACGTCAGAGGCGCGTCTTCCATAACCACCCACCCGTGTCTAATAGTTTGCGCCCACTCTAAAAGTGCCTGGTACCTTAGCAACCGCACCACAACGAATACCCGACTTAGCTACCTACCTCAACTGTGCCATGAGCTTTGGCTGAACCTCTTTCTTTATCCACCACAGCCAAACTCACATCATGGCTACCGCGGTCCTTCCCAAGAAGCGGGTGCTAGGGGAGACTCCCAGCACCCGTCGCAACATTCCCACGACACCATCATCCTTGAAGAAGCGCAAGGTCGAAGGCTTCTCATCCTCCCCAGCCCACCGTATCGGCTCGCAGAAGAACTCGAAGAACCTCCCGGGCTCTAGTCAACCCAAGAGCGCCTTCGAATCCGAAGTCCTCGAAAAGCTCAGTCAGGATATTTCCGAGGCCAAGCAGAACAATACAGAGAGAGATCAAGCATGGGACCGCCCTGAGCTGGTCGATTTCAAGCCAGAGAGGGACAATCTGATCTTTCAGCAGATCGAGGCAGAAGAAGGAAGCTTGCATGGCGGCAGAGCAACGGTGAAGTTATTTGGTGTTACAGAGCAGGGCCACTCAGTGATGCTCCACGTCACCGACTTCAAGCACTACCTCTACGTTGCTGCCCCAGTAGCATTTCGACCTGAAGACTGCAATGCCTTCAAAGCCTACCTCGAGTCGCAGGTCGCCCAACACCAACCGTGCATTCACTCCATCTCCTTCGTCATGAGGGAGAACATTTACGGTTTCCAGGGGAACGTCCAGAGTCCCTATCTCAAGATTACCGTTATGGACCCCAAGTTCATCAGCCGAGTGCGCACAACAATTGAGACCGGTAGCGCAAACTGGAAAGGTCTGTGGAAGGGCATGGAGGGCGGTGTCATGACTTTTGACAATATCCAATACGTTTTGCGCTTCATGGTTGACTGCAAGGTAAGGAATAATGACTTGAGTCTATGCGAATGACGCTAATAACCTCTAGATCCACGGAATGTCCTGGGTCGAAGCCCCCGCGAAGTCGTACCAACTCCTTCCTCAATCACAAAGGCAGTCAAACTGCCAAATCGAGGCCGAAATCAGCCATTTAGACCTCATTGCACACAAGCCCGAAGGGGAATGGTCCAAGATGGCTCCTTTGAGAATCCTGTCCTTCGATATCGAGTGCGCTGGTCGCAAGGGTATCTTCCCCGAAGCAACACACGACCCCGTCATCCAGATTGCCAACGTTGTAACACGGTATGGAGAGAAGAAGCCATTCGTGCGGAACGTGTTCTGCCTGGACACGACCAGTCCGATCGTTGCCACACAAATTCTGGAATTTCAGAAGGAGGAAAAGATGCTGAGTGAGTGGCAGAAGTTCCTTGTCAAGGTTGACCCCGATATCATAATCGGATACAACATTGCCAACTTCGATTTCCCCTATCTTCTCGACCGAGCCAGACACCTGAAGGTCAACGGATTTGAATACTGGTCCCGTATTCCCAGCATTGCCTCGAAGGCCAAGGAGACCAACTTTTCCAGCAAACAGATGGGTAACCGTGATACCAAGGCTACCAACACAAACGGCCGGCTGCAACTGGACTTGCTGCAACTCGTTCAGCGCGACCATCATCTTCGAAGTTACACACTCAACTCTGTGTGCTCAAACTTCCTAGGAGAACAAAAAGAAGACGTCCACCATACAATGATTACAGAATTATTCAATGGAACACCCGAGTCAAGGCGTCGTCTTGCTCTGTACTGTTTGAAGGACGCGTATCTTCCGCAGCGATTGATGGACAAGCTGTCTTGCCTTGAAAATTACACGGAAATGGCCAGAGTCACGGGTATCCCGTTCAACTTTCTGCTATCCAGAGGACAGCAAGTCAAATTCATCAGCCAGCTTTTCCGAAAAGCTCTCGAGCAGAAGCTTGTTATTCCGAACCTTCGGTCGGAGAGCAGCGATGAGCAGTACGAAGGTGCCACGGTCATTGAACCGACTCGAGGATACTACGACGTACCCATCGCCACTCTGGATTTCGCTTCCCTGTATCCTTCCATCATGCAGGCTCATAACCTGTGCTACACGACACTGGTCAACAAGAAGGCCATCGAAAAGTTCGGTCTGGTGAAGGACGAGGACTACATTATCACTCCCAACGGTGACACTTTTGTTACCGTGAAGAAGCGCAAGGGTCTCCTCGCTCAAATTCTTGAGGAACTCTTGGCAGCCAGAAAGCAAGCCAAACGCGAGCTGGCTGTGGAAACGGATCCATTCAAGAAAGCTGTGCTGAACGGTCGTCAACTGGCGTTGAAGATCAGTGCAAACTCCGTTTACGGTCTGACAGGTGCGACAACTGGCAAACTGCCTTGTCTAGAAATTGCCAGTAGTACAACGAGTTTCGGTCGTCAGATGATTATGAGGACCAAGGAGGAAGTGGAGAAGAAGTACTGCATCGCCAACGGCTATTCTCATGACGCCCAGGTTATTTACGGTGATACTGATTCAGTCATGGTTAAGTTTGGTACAAAGGATCTTCCTGAGGCAATGAAGCTCGGCGAGGAAGCTGCTGGTTTCGTCTCTTCTAAGTTTGTGAAGCCCATCAAGCTGGAATTCGAAAAGGTGTACTTCCCATATCTCCTTATCAACAAGAAGAGATATGCTGGTCTGTATTGGACCAAGCCAGAGAAGTACGACAAGATGGATACAAAGGGTATCGAAACCGTTCGACGAGACAACTGTCTGCTCGTGCAGACTGTCATCGAGAAGGTGCTTCGTATGATTTTGATTGACCAGGACGTGCAGGGCGCTCAAGAGTAAGTTGAGATCTCCGCGATTGTAGGAGTGCTTGCTGACAGACGCCAGCTACGTCAAGGACACGATTGCCGACTTGTTGCAGAACAAGGTTGACATGTCGAAGCTTGTGATCACAAAGGCCCTTACCAAAGACGACTACGCCGCAAAACAGGCCCACGTTGAGCTAGCACAAAGAATGAAGAAGCGCGATGCTGGCTCGGCTCCTGGCCTCGGCGACCGAGTGGCCTATGTGATGGTCAAGGGCGCTGCGGGATCCAAGAACTACGAGAATTCCGAAGATCCCATCTACGTTCTTGAGAACAACGTGCCCATTGACACCAAATACTACCTGGATAACCAGCTTGCGAAGCCGCTCGGCAGAATCTTCGAGCCCATCTTGGGTGAGACGAAAGCTAACTCACTTCTCACTGGAGCGCACACAAGAACCATCGCAGTCTCGGCGCCGACTGTCGGAGGTTTGATGAAGTTTGCAAAGAAGACGCAGACTTGCATGGGATGCAAGAGGCCTCTGAAGGGCAAGGAGGAAAGCGCCGGGGCAGTGTGCTCGGACTGCGCGCCTCGGGTCGGCGAACTGTACAAGAAGACGCTCGACAGAACGTCGGATCTGGAGGTGCGGTTCGGACGCCTCTGGACGCAATGCCAGCGGTGTCAGGGCAGCATGCACTGCGAAGTGATTTGCAGTAGCAAAGATTGCCCCATTTTCTACATGAGAATGAAAGCCAAAAAAGACCTTGAGGATGCAGGCAAGGAGCTAAAGCGTTTCGACTTTGACCAGGCGGCGATCTGGTAAAACGTTGCGTGGACGACAAGGGACGGATGAGGGGCATGGACGAAGGTGGTGATGAAGATGGAGGGGCATTTGACGACGCTAAGCTTTTTTGTCCCATGGGCCGGTACAGGAGATGCAGCACATGCGGGCCTGCAGAGCAACGCAAGATGCGGTGGGCTTGGTCCCGCGATGAACATTTGTTTCGGAAAAGGCGTTGAAGGAGTTATGATGGAGGCAACGACAGCCGGTAGGGGTCGGGTTAGCCCAGACCTATTGGGAGGAGAAACATGCAACATGGCGAGAGAGTCATCAACAGAGTCGGGAAGAACCGGACGGAAATTTGGAGTGGATGGGGTGGTTGTGTTTCCATTGTATGATATTCTCCCATAATACGAGCCAGCCGAGAGGGGAAGAAAGAAATTCGGAACGGAGAACAACAAGAGCTGCGGCAATTATTTCCACAAATCCGCAGGCGTGCAAGGACAAGTTCCGTTGTGGGCATTTGCATTTGGATGCGATGGATGGACACAGATGGATTCTCGAGAGTGAAATTGAGTAAAGGCTTCAGCTAACAAGGAGATGAAAGCGGCGTGTTGATTGGCTGGCGCGACGTCGACCGGGGGCGGAGGCCGACGGTCCATTGAGCAGCGAGCGGAAGGGCGGACATGACAGCAAACAGTTACCTACGGCGAAGGCACAGGGCAGCCGCCGGCCGTTTTCCTGGATCAGCACTGGTGGCGTCGGCGGCGGCGGACGACGGGGCAAGGCACAAACAGAGCAGCACACGTCGGCTCGCTGTAGGGTTTCCCCACGTATGTACGCATTTAAGTTATCAATCTCATCCATCGTACGGTGCTACGCCGAGGGGCTCCGACTGTGGTCTAACTGACGCTCTGTGGTGTTTTTGTCGCTGTTGCTGTTGCTGTTGCTCCTATGCCTACGTCTAGATGTAAGTGAACCAACATTTTCAGACACACGACCACCAGCCACCTGGTTACCCAGGCCAACCTGTAAGGCCACAGGTAATTCAATCATATCAACATTCATGTTACATGAGCTTTAAGCATAAATCCGTTTGCATCTTTTGACCAGTGACTCGCGAATAGAATCCTGTGACAAAACGTAACAGAATGTAGAGAGAGGCAGTAAAACGTAATGAGAATGGGTTGTGGAGAGGGCAAGTATAGAGGCCAAGAGGTTTGGGTAAGGGAGATTGAGCCAATGGCTGGATGCGCGCATCTCTTTTTCTCTCTCTCTCTCTCTGTCTGCGTTCTTCAGCAGACATGGCTGTTTCTGCATCCAGAGTTATTGCTGTCTCACAGTCACACACACACACACATGCGGGCTCTCGCTGAGCTTTCTGTGTCTGCTGTTGTTAGTCGGCACAGTCTAAGCGATCTAACACACGGTCGAGCGCCCACTCTTTTCAATTCCGAGATTGGGGGCCCCTCCCGTCGCCCACTGAAACGCTGCAAGATGGATGGCCCCGGAGAACCGCCGGAGGAAAGAAACCCCTCCAAGCGCCCGAAGGCGGGATGGCCGACTTCACACACTGGACAGATGGCTGGCCGCCGCTGCAGAACAGCAGGCTGTGAGTTCGGGACACGAGCCGCTCGGTGGTCGGGGATTCAGAGGCGAAGGAGGAGCTGCCAGGAGGAAGGGGTGTATGATGGGGCCCAACGACGGAGTTCACGGCTCCAGCTCATGGCTGCCGTCGCATTCTATCGGGTTGCGTCGCAATTCCTGGACTCGTCAGCCCAGTTTCTCAGCCCAGGCCGCAATCCGCAACCCCGAACCCGCGTGGCACTGCCGTGCGCCGTCCGTTGTCGTTCTGTCCATCAGAGCCCAACCTTGGACCGACCTGAACTAACACTGGACACAAACAGCTTCACTTCCGCGATCGGAACCGCGACTCGATGCGCCGTTTTTCGGCGCTGCCATTGCAATCTATCCTGTCAGCCTGTCTCGTCCCTGCAAGCCTTTTTTTTTTTCTCTCCCCCGGTAGTGCCCAGTCGCGGCGCGACTTACGAATTGCCATGAGCAATTGACATTTGTCCAACCAATTTGCAAATCCCTTCCCATCCCTCTTCTGCTTCTCTTATCAGTGATGGAGAAAGAGGGATATGCAAGACCATGACGCCGCAGCCGGTCATGGTTCTTTCTCCTGCGCATCAGAAATTTGATTTTTCTTGCCTTTCCTCAGCTTCGATGTCGGAGATGCGATGCCACATCGGCCGATCGAAGCGGCATTTAGTTGAAATTTTCTGTGCCGGCCTCACTTGTTCACATGCCATGCCATGCCATGCTATATGCACCTCCATTTTGGTGTATCTCAGATTCCAAGATTTTCCTTTTCTCTCTAGATGGCAGCGACCAATGACAATCCGCTGATAAAGGCTGAGATATGGCTTGCTGTTGACATGTGAGCTATTGCAGCCCGGGGCTCTGTAAGTGGCCACGCCACGGCATGCAAGGAGCGTTTCGATTTTCAATGACATCTCGAATGTGACGGGGTCCCTGGAAGCTGAGCTGCCCGTCAACGGCGTCGAGTGACAGACGAGCAAAAAGGACGAATCCGTACATGCGGAAGACATGTGCCAGCGGGGACCCCCCCCTCCAACCCTTTCCTCCAGGAGACAGAGATGGAGGGGCAAAGCGTCCCAAAGCTGCACCAGAGCATGCGATTCTTGGATGACGTCCCCCAGGTTCTGGCCTGTTTGGGACACGCGCGCAAGCCTGTAGGCTGTGGCGACGGGGTCGATGGGGGAGCCATTTCAGGCATTATTCTTCTCCCGAAGATGGAGACCCCTTGCCCTCGACTCGACCCGCCGGGGCCATGGATGACATTGACGGGGTTCCCCCTGAACCCCTGCTTGGGCTTGGTTGTCTTGTTTCCGCAATGGCAGCCTTCGGTTCGCCGCCTCCGGGATCGCACCGCAGGCGCGGCTGGGCAGAGGACGTCTGTTCTTTGTGATGGTGTTGAATAATCTCGAGGCACTAGCAAATCAGAGCGCCGCCAGCACCCAAGGGACCTGCAAGTCTGCCATCTCCCCCATCTGAGGAATCCCGGGACCGGTCCCGGCACTCTGTCCAGCCTAGAAGGCCACTAGACTCGGCTGAGTCTTTTTTACGTCAACCGCGTGGGTTCCGTCTGAGCTTTTTTCCCTTTCTCTCGCGTTATGGATAGGACTAATCGTCGGTCTGCCACCGAAACCACCGAATGAACGCGCATGAAGAAGAGATTGAGCGACGAGACGTTTCTTCCCGTAGCGCCCCCCACGGCCGACCCGGACAATGTCTTGCTCTTTGCGCTAAACACATTCCCCTGTCACCTACACCACACACACTCTCTCTCTCTCTCTCTCTCACGCTCTCCATCTGCTGCCGGTCGACTCCTCCCCTCCACCTTCAAACCATCAAGGCATGGTTCAAGGGCTTCCCGAAGCTTAGGAGGAGGTGGTGGAGGTGGTGGTGGAGAGAAAGGCACGACCGGGGTCTGGCGTCTGGTCAAGGGGGCAACGAAGGCACTTTCGCGGTTGGTGAATGTGAGCTCTTACTCGATTCGATTTGGTCTCCCATATCGGATCGACAGCTTCCCAGATGTGTATATAAGCTTGCGGGCGTTCCTCCCCTCGAGATCGACTTAGATTTGGAACCTCATCAGCTTCTCTCCTGTCAGCCTCGAACCTGGACATACCTCTCTCGGAGACGCCAAGCAACTCTTTTATAACAAGACACTTCTCCTTCTCAACACACAACCGCCAACATGTCTAACCTTCCCTCCGAGCCCGAGTTCGAGCAGGCCTACAACGGTATGTCAATATAATGTCACGACAAAGAAAGGGTCTCTCGTCATAGAACATACCAAGACTGACTTGAATATCCCACAGAGCTGGTCAGCACCCTCGAGAACTCCTCCCTCTTCCAGCAGAACCCCGAGTACCGCACCGCCCTCGAGGTCGTCTCCATCCCCGAGCGCGTCATCCAGTTCCGCGTCGTCTGGGAGGATGACAACGGCAAGCTCCAGGTCAACCGCGGCTACCGCGTCCAGTTCAACTCCGCCCTCGGCCCCTACAAGGGAGGTCTGAGATTCCACCCCACCGTCAACCTGTCCGTCCTCAAGTTCCTCGGCTTCGAGCAGATCTTCAAGAATGCCCTGACCGGCCGTGAGTCCAACCCTGCCCCTGCCCCCCCAGAAATCCGGGGAAAAGACCGTTTCAACTAACTCGGGCATGTAGTCAACATGGGTGGTGGCAAGGGTGGTTCCGACTTCAACCCCAAGGGCAAGAGCGACGCTGAGATCCGCCGCTTCTGCGTTTCCTTCATGCGCCAGCTCTCCAAGCACATCGGCGCCGACACCGACGTCCCCGCCGGTGACATTGGTGTCTCCGGCCGCGAGATCGGCTGGCTCTTCGGCACCTACCGCCAGGAGCGCAACAAGTTCGAGGGTGTCCTCACCGGCAAGGGCCTGACCTGGGGTGGTTCCCTGATCCGCCCCGAGGCCACCGGCTACGGTGTCGTCTACTACGTCGAGCAGATGCTCAAGTACGCCAACAAGGGCACCTTCGCCGGCAAGCGCGTCGCCATCTCCGGATCCGGCAACGTCGCCCAGTACGCTGCCCTCAAGTGCATCGAGCTCGGCGCCACCGTCGTCTCCCTGTCCGACTCCCAGGGCTGTCTCGTCGCCGAGGGCGATGCCGCCTTCACCCCCGAGCAGATTGAGAACATTGCCAACCTCAAGGTCGAGCGCAAGTCCCTCACCGAGTTCGACCACAAGGGCTCCTTCATGTACATCAAGGGTGCCCGCCCCTGGACCCACGTCGGCAAGGTCGACATCGCCCTCCCCTCCGCTACCCAGAACGAGGTCTCCAAGGAGGAGGCCGAGGCCCTCATCGCCGCCGGCTGCATCGCCATCGCCGAGGGCTCCAACATGGGCTGCACCCAGGAGGCCATCGACGTCTTCGAGGCCCAGCGCAAGGAGAAGGGCGCCGAGGCCATCTGGTACGCCCCCGGCAAGGCCGCCAACTGCGGTGGTGTCGCCGTCTCCGGTCTCGAGATGGCCCAGAACAGCCAGCGCCTGTCCTGGACCCGCGAGGAGGTCGACCAGAAGCTCAAGGACATCATGACCGACGCCTTCTTCAACGGCCTCAACACCGCCAAGGAGTACGTCAAGGGCGGCGAGAGCGAGCTCCCCTCCCTCGTTGCCGGCAGCAACATTGCTGGCTTCGTCAAGGTCGCTCGCGCCATGCACGACCAGGGTGACTGGTGGAACTAAACGAATTGGTTTGATGACGACCAAAAGAACAAAACAAAAAAACTACACAAAAACCCCCCCGGAATGGGACACACGAAGCAGCCACGTCTCAAGAGACGACGTGCAGATGATGACTTGAGGATTTTTCGGTGTAACTTCCAATTGCATTTTGGAGCTGGCGTTGGTGGACAGGGATACCTGAGATAGTTCTATACCAAAACATTTCGATTCGAGAATACTTCTTCTTCCCCTTGGACGTGAACCTAGAAGTGATGATACCGTTACCGTTGAGGCTTAGGCCGAGAGTCTCGCTTGCGGCTTACACCCCCTCCACGACTGGAAGTGCCGAGGAGGATGACCCGAATACTTCGGTAAGCGTTGGGGAGTAAGCGAGACTGCCGAGGGTGGGAATTACGGTGCTGACGAGGGATGAGGCAGTCCGTATCATCAAGGATTCAACGTGAAGGAAAAGATGTTCTTGGTAGCGACCGGGTTCTCCCGGCGTACTTCGGGAACTTGCACGAAATTATTCTCATCATTCGAGGCTCCGTTTATAAATATGACCGGGCTAGCACATAGTGACGAAGAAAAACCCAATTAGAACCTGGCACTGGGCAGCTCAAGGCAGAATTCGAGCCTTTTTCTCTTTAGGCTTTGGGCCCCAGTTGAAGTGCAAATGGACAGTGTGTAATATCAAGATGTACGAAGGCTATGCTGGGGAGTAGCTGGTAAGTAGCGAGAATAACTCGATTGAGAAAGTCCCATAGAGCATATTGCCCATCACCCTTGACGAACTGTCTCGCAAGGTGAAGATGGGCACATAAAACGTGCGACGCCTGCAGTCATCGAAAGCGGCTATCCGAAGTGGCTGTGGCAGTGCAGCGAATCAAGACTGGATATGTCAAGACTCCGGCCGACAGCGCGGTTAGAAGTTCATGGAGAGCGAATCTGAGACGGAGACGCTCCCCCCTACTGTAGCGCATGGGTGGGTGGCAATGCCACAGGAGAATGGTTGCTCTGCATGCTGCCATCAGACTGACTCTGGCCAGCCAAAGCTCTAAATCTGGGCAGCCATTATCGTGATGTCCGCGTGTGCTGCCCAAAGAAGTCGTGTGCAACGTCCGCAAGGGGAAGAATCCGGGGATTATTTCATGCTTGTGGAACGCTTCGACGATAAGGCCGGCCGGCCTCGACGGGTGGCCACAGCAACACAGCAGCTCGGGTACGTTTTATTTAACGTCATGGTATTAATACCTGAGATCAGAGTGGTGGAATCTCTGGGTCGTGGCGCTCCCAACGGACGTAACGGATGCCTCTGGTAGCGAAAGCGCATCGTGTGCGAGATATCTCGATTTTCCGTGGACGCCGGCAGAAGTCCAGCCGAGTGTGGGCGCACTTGACGTACAGTCGAATCAAGTCGAGACGGACGTTTTCCTTCGGTCCGTTTCTAGGTCGATGACAATGGGTGCAGACGGATCGACCTCTGAAATTTCTCGATCGACACTGCTCGTATGTCTGGAGGATTGAGGCACAGTGGCTGGCATTCTGTGCTCGGTGAGAAGATGCCTCGTCCAAGATGCCAATGACATGATGTCAATCGCACAAGCAAAAGGACCACCACCCCTGACGAACGTTGTTGGCAAGCCCTGGGATTGGCACCCGTTGACGGCGGTGGTTGGGTCAGTGCGGGCCATCCATCTGAAGTCGAGCCCTCAGCCCCCAGGCCATACGCTCGTGGTTCACCCCTGCAGAAGGGCCATCTGGAGTAGCCTATCCGGACGGGTCCCAGGAAAGCAGCTCAGCCCTACCCAGAAGTTTGCAGCAATGGGGCTCTTAGAGTCGATGATTGTGCAAGTCAGATTGGATGATATCGACGGAGGCAGATCTTAGCTGCATTGCTTGTCGGACGATTGCTGACGGCTAGGGAATGGGGTTCTGAGCATTGCTGCCAATGACGGATATGAATCAAGGAGGGACAAGAAAGGGCTGGAGATGACCGAGGACGAATGATGCAACGTGTGCCGAGGATGCTGCGGTGTTGCAGATACGCTACGTGAGGCACAGCTCAGCCTTCGCTGTTGCCTTGAGCAGACCCGGGCCCTGCAGTACAAGATCGCAATCGAAGTGCGTGCTAATTACCTAGGTGTAGGTAGGCTCGTACGGTGTACCTGCCTACACCTACCCAACGCCGGGATATAAGTGGGGGCCGGCGAGTCGGCATGGCAGTAGCGCATGGCGCAGCGCAGCGGGCGGCCGCTGCCCCGGATGACGGATGAAGGCCCCGCTGCGGGTCCTTACCGCGTGGTGCACCTGCTTACCTACCTTGCAACCAAGCTGTCCAAAGTACCTCGCGTGTTGGATAGTCATTGACTGAGGTGAGCTGACCAACTTCAATATGCTCGAATGGGGGGTTAGTGGAAGGACAATGAAAAGAGACACTGACTGAAGGATTCGGAAACAATCGGCCATTTATTTCCCGAATACTAATCCTCTTGATTGATCTCCAGCAACCGACGTCGTCACACCACACCACACGGTCTTCAACCAACGGCGATGCTACCCACCCCCACCACCATCTTTACTTAGACCACTTACTGCATAGTAGTTGCTGACTGCACTGCAACGCATGGCGGTTCTATTCACGTGCCGCACATGCGCACCGGCGACACCTTAGCGGTGATGTTGACGGCAGACCAGGCTGCGCGATGCCATTCTTGGTCGGTTACGGGCCAATAGACGCGGCATCTGCAAAGGGATTGGCCGTCATAGAAGCGCAGCTATCTGCGCCTCCTTGTTGGCTGCCTTACGCCTCTGAATCGTCTTAGCTGGGAAACTGTTCTCGATTCAATCGGCCCCAACACCATAGAAACACTTCATGTTGACCTGGGCCAAGACTGTGGTGCATACGGACATGATTTTTGACGTCCCAAGAGGAAACTCAGCCGAGACCCGTCTTGAACGGACGCATTCCATGAGGCTCAGGGTTTCAGCTCGGGATGCGTCGGCGGTCCGGCTGCATGTCTCGCTACTCTCCCCTTCACCGAATCTCTGGGACTGAACGGGGCCAGTCCATTATTCCCAGAGCATCGCGAGCATCCATCCTTCAACGGTTATCTCGCTTCAACCCCCCGTGCCGTCCGTAGTCTGGGTATCGATGGCGATGCTAGCTGCCTTTACGACGTTGTAGGGGTCCAACTGTAATTTAATCAAACCTTGTCGTATCCGTCCTCGACGCAAGGATAATTCAGGCAATCACTTTGAAGACGATCCACCAGCGCGTTCTCCCTTGCGCGATTGCGCGCACACACCACCGAACCAAAAACCAGCCGCTCTGGGCATTTGCTTTTTCAGTTGGTTTCGCTGCTGAGATTGACATGTCAAAAGTCCAAAGTCGGCAGGGACGCTAAAACAAAACAGGGCCATCAGAACGGGTAACCAGGCCGTCGGGGTGGAGAGGTCCCCACCGTCCAGGACTGGCAAAACCCGACCCGAGATCGATAGAAGCGCTGTCATTGGTCCATTTGCGCGCAGGCAGAATCTTTTCTTCCTAAAGATCCAAGAGTCCGAGTCCAGCGATACCTTTACTGCGCAGAGTCGCAGCACTCAAGAGCGACCTGCTGCTGGCCTGACCTTCAGCTCCCTCCCCCCTCAGCCCACCCTTCCTCCATTGGACTGGCCTCGGCACCGTTCATTGGTCCAATATGAGGTAGCTGCTATTTTCTCTCGAATCATGACTGGTCGCGACGAACCAATAGACAGCCTGTTCCGCAGTAGTTTCTGCGCACTAACACCCGCTGGGAAGCCACCGTGTACATCGTCTTTCCAACTGCGTACCTCTCACCTCTAACTGTAGTGTATGCAACTAGGCACGTACGGACGGCAGACTAGACGGCTCAATGGACGCTCCCATTATTTTCGGCAGCGCCTTCTGCGCATCTGCATGTCTGCGCCGTCGCGAACACCACCCACCCACCCTCCCGCACGTCAAGAAACAGATAGACATGGCGCTGAACCCTCAGAGTCTCACTCTTACTCCATCTCCATCCACACTCCCCGGCTTCGACTCCTCAGCCCCGAGTCCACCGCCCCGGTCTCGTCCCCCGCCAGCACCACTCCTAGCCATCCTCGCCATCCTCGCCATCCCGTCAACTGTCAGGGAGAGCTTGCCTCGGCCTGATCCATTACTGTCCTCATTTCAGAACGACTCGTCGACTCAATCCTCCAAGCGAGATGGGCCCCGTGGGCTTGAGACATGGTCCAACTGTCAGGTCGCCGTCACCGCAAGACTGATCTTGAATCGTTGCCTACCTGGGCTTCGGTGGAGAAACTGAGCGCGGCCCTATCGATAGTCTCCGAGGCTTGCCCAATTCCTCATAGGAACCGTCAAACAAGTGTTGCTTCTTCCCCTCCATCCCGTGCCTTCCGCTCCCGATTTGCGAGAGATGACGGATCCGGCACTGTCCCTTACCGAATTGTCCACACCTCGTAGCCCAGCGTACGGCGGTACGGATGCCGTACGCACCCATGCAGGTGCTGGCAAGGATCCTCCCAGTACCCCGGTCACCCAGCATGTCGTTCTGCGGTGGGTGGGTTTGTCTATCTCATCTACTAGTGTGGGATTTTTGACTAGGAATAGTTCGCGCGGCACACCTGTCTGCTTAGCCCTCCATGGACTCCCATTGATATACTTGCTCCTCGTACCAGGAGCCCATTTCCCTCCCTTCGGCCCCTTCCTATCCTCGCCGTCCGCATTCGTTTCAAGATCTCCGACTATGTTGGTTGCCTTGATCGTGTTGACTATATAGACTCTTGTGTGTTCCTTCGCAGGATCCTTCTCAGTCACAGCTCAGCTTCTTATCATCTCATTCCTATATTCTTGGACTCCTGCAACAAGCAGCATCCCCCTCAGAAACACTCAACACAGAGGGCTATTACATTTGCGATCACCAGGAACCCTTACAGTCGAATTCCTTAGCCCTGTCAACGGCGCTGTCGCTCTTAGGGCTGAGACGCCTCACAAATGGCACCAATGGCAACTCCCGAAGGTCCGCTCAACGGCGTAGACTCCAAACCGACCAATATCAACGTGGCTAAAGCCAACGGATACCGCGTGGATTCTAACGGCTCTTCAACAAATGGCACCAGCAGCGCCAACAGCTCCACTTCCAGACTCTTCTCGCCGGCGTCGGGCTCCCGCCCGACATCGTCTTCGTCCCGCTCTTACAGAGAAGATCCCCCGTCTAACGGCATCAGATATAGTAAATCCCATCGTATTCCCACATTTGGAATACATGAGGAAGACAATGCCCCAAGATCACGGGCGTATGCCAACGTCCGTACTTACGATGACGAGGCTCGCAGGCAGTACCCCCGGATATCGAAACCCGTTGAGTTGATGCGCAACAGCTACGACTGCGTTGTAATTGGTTCTGGGTATGGCGGCGCCGTAGCCGCATCCCGCATTGCACGAACAAAGGATGCAAACGGGAAACGCCAGTCTGTTTGTGTACTTGAGCGTGGACAAGAGAAATGGCCTGGGGAATACCCCAGTGGTGTTCTCGACGCATTTGATCAAGTCCATGTCTCTGGCGAGTTTGCTCCTGGGTGGCTCCCTAGCACCACCATCGAGAGGGGTGATCCAACTGGGATGTATCATTTAATCTTCGGAAAGGGCTTGAATGCTGTTGTTGGCAATGGTATGAATTTGCCACTGCTGTCCTATCCTGGGTGACGTCCCCGACTGACTTTCTCTTTAGGCCTCGGTGGAACTAGCTTGATAAACGCCAACGTCTTCCTCGAAGCAGACCAGGCTACTTTATCCATGCCCATCTGGCCCAAGGCTATCAGAGAAGATCCCAACTGCTTGGAGCAGTGTAAGTAACTCGTTATTTAGTGATCACACCACGTCCCATCGACACTAACATCCTCGACTTCCAGACTACCAAAGAGCTCGGGATGTTCTCGAGCCGACCCAGTATCCAGACGACTGGCCCGAACTCCCCAAGGTCAACGTGTTGAAGAAACAAGCAGCTGCTCTTGGTCTCTCCAGCAAATTTAAAATGGTCCCCCAAACAACTAGATTCCGCAACGGCCCTAACAGTACTGGCGTGGAGATGTGCCCGTCCGCGTTAACCGGGCAGGACTGCACTGGTGTTAACGACGGCTCCAAGACAACGACGTTGGTGACCTATCTTGCCGATGCATGGAACTGGGGCGCCGAGATGTTTTGCGAGTGTGAAGTCCGTTACATCAAGAAGGCCGAGGAGCACATTGGAGGCTACCTCATCTTCTTCGCCTGGCATGGCCGCAACAGAGGTCACTTCAAGGCAAACCTCCATGGGGACTTGATGTGGGTGCACGCCAAAGAGTGCGTTTTTCTCGGCGCTGGCGCTATTGGTACCACGGAGATCCTTTTGAGAAGTAGGGAGATGGGCCTTCCCATGAGCTCTCGTGTTGGCGAAAACATGAGTGGCAACGGCGATATGCTCGCCTTTGGGTAAGCACACCACCTGCAACGGTGTCTACTAATTGCATGCTAATATCGTACCAGCTACAACATGGACGAGGAGGCAAATGCCATCGGAAAGCCGTTTCCCAACCCCTACAATCCAATTGGCCCGACCATTAACTCCGTCATTGATGACCGTGAGGGACACGAGAATCCCCTTGATGGATACGTCATTCAGGAGGGCGCTATCCCCCGTTCTCTGACGCCCTTCCTCCAGACCTTGCTGGAGATGATGCCTGGCTCTGTTGAAGCCACTGGCGAGTCTTTTGCTGAGAAGGTTCGCTCCAATTTCGCCAGATACCGAAGTCACATCTTTGGCGCCTATCGTCAGGGTGGTTCTATGGACAATACTCAGGTCTACCTCGTCATGTCTCATGATAGCAGCCAGGCTATGCTCACTCTGAAGGACGACAAGCCTGTACTCGAATTCCTTGGTGTAGGACGGAGCGACCATGTACGGAAGTTGAACGACCTGCTGGCCAAGGCAACCCAGGCTATGGGCGGTACCTTCGTCAACAACCCGTTCGCTGCGTTGATGGGAGACCAACAAGTCACTGTCCACCCCATCGGGTAAGATGCCTCATATCTCGTAATGAATCATTCTAACATCTCATAGTGGAGCTTGTATGGCTCGCGACGATACTGGCGCCACTGGCGTTACGAATGATGTTGGTGAAGTTTTTGTCGGAGATGACGATGAGACGCATCCAGGCTTGATTGTGACGGATGCGTCTGTCATCCCTGGTGCTATTGGCGTAAACCCCTTCGCCACCATCACTGCTCTTGCCGAGCGCTCCGTCGATGCATATATCCACAAGAGGGATCTTATGATCCACCCAAACCCCAACGGCATTCTCGATCTTTTCGGTGAACCCAAATTCGCACCCAAGGAGGGGAAGGACACGGGAGAGCTCAAACGAGAGAACGAAAGGATTGACAAGGCCAAATCCCTGATCCTCCATGCCAACAGGGCAAAGGCGGGTGGCTTTGGATTCACCGAGGTCATGTCAGGGTTCGTTCATCGCGACGATGGGTTGGTTACCGACAAACGAGACACCTACGAGCTGGCATACCGAACTGCAAAGAGTCTCTGCGAGAGCGCCAGGTTTTTCCTCAGCGTTCAGGCCTTCAACACCAAGTCTATGATCAAAGAGCCCGACCACTCAGCAATGCTCACCGGCACATTCGTATGCCCTACCATCCGTGGATCTCCTTTCATGGTCCAACGTGGAGACTTCAACCTCTTCATCTTGGATCAGAAAGCTCCCGGCACGCGCAACATGACGTACGACTTTGACCTGCGCGGCGTCAATGGAGAGAAGTATCATTTCCACGGATACAAGGTGGTCGATTCATCGGTTGCTCTAGCCCCTTTCCAGTTTTGGAAGGCCACAAGTACGCTTTATGTTACTATTTCCGAGCCCAGGCGTGGACTCGAGGCTGGCGATGACTGCGACGAGCATTGGCGCCTCGGAAAAGTGGTCGCCAAAGGCATCATGCACATCCAGCCCGCCGACTTCGTCTCTCAGATCATGACCATGACACCGACCGGAAGCGGCCTTGTCAAGAAAGCCTACAGCGCGGCGAGTTTCCTGACCTATTTCACCCGCAAGTCACTGTCTCTCTTCCTGGCCCCCTTCACCCCCTTGCAATATCCGAGTGTCAACTACAACGGCTACGTCAACGACACTCCTCCGACGGCCTCGTTCGTCATCGTTGCCCGGGACAATGTCAAGACACGGATGCATATGTGGGAGTCGACCAACCCAAACATTGAGACCAAGAACCTCTTCCTGATCCCCGGCGCCGCCGTGGATCATCAGATTTACGCCTTGCCCACGATCAAATATAACGCGGTCAACTACTTCACTCGCGCCGGCTACCGCGTTTTCATCACGGTGCACCGCATCGGACAGCTCATGGTCGCCCAGAACAACTGGACAACGTACGACGCCAGGTTGGACCTCCAAGCCTGCATCGAGCACATCCGTCAGGAATACCCGGACGGCAACTCCACAGACAACAAAATCTACGCCATCGCGCACTGCATGGGCAGTGTTGCGTTTTCCTGCGGCCTCCTTGACGGTACCATCCCGGGATCGTGGATCCAGGGCATCACCTGTAGTCAGGTCTTCATGAACCCGATCTGGAGCACCCTCAACATGGCCAAGGTCATGGCTGGTCCGATACCGCTCGATAAAATGTACAAGATGGTTCTTGGCAATTGGTTCTCCTGCAGCACCGCCAAGGACGACAGCATCCTCCAGCGCGCCCTCAACGAGCTGCTCCGTCTGTACCCGGAAGAGCGCAAGGAGATCTGCAACAACGCCTGCTGCCACCGCTGCACCCTCGTTTTCGGGCGCTGCTGGAACCACGCCAACCTCAACGAGGCCACCCACAGGCAGATGGACCGCTTCTTTGGCGGCGTGAACATGACGCAGCTGCACCTCCTCATGAAGCAGGGCTTCGACGGGCATGTCATGACCAACGGGCCCCTGTTCCAGCCGCTCACGACGCCGCAGAACATCCGCAGGCTGCGGGGCATCCCGATCATGCTCTTCGTCGGCCGCGACAACGCCGTTCTCACGCCGGAGGCGACGGAGAGGACCTACGAGATCCTCTGCGATACCTTCGGCTCCCACGGTAGACAGCTCAACGGCGGTGCTCCGGCCGGGATCCAGTACCGCCGCCGTGTTGTTCCGGGCTACGGGCATCTGGACTGCTGGATGGGTCGCAACGCCTGGAAGGATGTGTACCCCTTTGTCCGTGAAGAGGTGGACCGCGTGGTGCGTGGGGAAGACTACCACTTTGTCGATCCAGACGACAAGTTCACTCGGATGGTGGAAAGCGGCGAGCTACTGTACTGACATGAAAGTACGGGCAGTCACCGATGTGGGAAATTGTACTTGGAGGCTTGTGCCACGTGTTTGGGAGTCTCTAGGAGATATGGGACTTGTACATCGATACCCCTCGTTTGAGCGTTGTCTTTCGGGAGTTTTGTCTTTTAGGAGTTCGGGAAGGTGGGAAACCAAATAGTTTGCATCACTACGCCGAACAGTGTGGTCTCATAGGAAAATACTTTGCTTTCTCTGACATCTATCATTCCGTTGAATACATCGTCAGAGGCCACCTAGACGGAATAAATAAACCCAATTCATCAAATAATGCACATTAAACGCCGTTCCCAATTTCCCATAGCTATACCAGCCGTACACACATTATAGTCCGCCCACCCACCATAATCCTTTTTTCCTTTTTGGAACAACTCCACATAGACAGTCCAAAAAAAAAGAGTGCAAATACTTGCCCGAAACGAAAACAAGGGACAATCGGTACTTATACACAAGAGGGCACTAAGGCCCCCCTAAAACATCTCCGTCAGGGGTTTGACGTAGTTTGCTTCCAGCGCATCCCAGTCCACCACTCCGGCCTCCCGATCGGCGGTCTCGGGTTCACGAAACGACTCGTCATAGACCAACCGTGTGTCGTCGCGGTAGATGAAGCTCTGTCTGTGCCACTCCTCCTCGCTCGGGGGTTCGACGCGAGCCAGGGCAACGTCGAGTTGCTCTACGACGCCCTTCGAGCCGGGTGTCTGCCCGTCATCCTCCCAGGCAACCCACGCAGTCGTCCGACCTCCCTCGATATCTATCTTTGTGGAAGATGGAACCCACTCGAAGCTGCCGATAGTATGCTCTGGTGCGGTGATCTCGATAACCTGCCCGCGACGCCGCTTTTGCTGGTAGTTGGCCGATGACAATGTGGACGTTATCACACGGCTCAACTTAACCTCAAACACTCCTTGCGTAGTTGCGAAACCCCCTCTGGCAAAGCCGAGCCACTTCGTCAGATGCGGCCGAACAGTCCATTCCGCACCTGCCGGGGCGAGTAGCTGAATACCCAGGATTTCACTAGTGAGAACTGACGTAGGACCCGAAGACCAGCCATGGCAATGGGAATTACGAGCAGCCGACCAGTAGGCAGGGTACTGTATGCCGCCGTCGACGCGGAATCCCTCAGCAAGCGTCGAGTTTGTGAAGCCGGGGCCCTCGAGCAAGTATGACCACTCTAGTAGCATCAGCTCCACGGCCGCATCGTGATTGTCGGCGGCGGAGTGTGCGAGGAGCTCGAATGAGGATACGAATGGCGAAATGACGTTAGGAAACTCGACAGCAGGAGCACCATGCTTTGTCCAGCGCGCCTGGAGGTTTCGAGAGACTTCTAACCCCCGAGAGTAGTGCGTCGCACCTGAGATGAGCGCCCAGCTATTCCCGTCCTGGGGGTCTGTGTGCTCCGGACCCCTACAGCTTCGTCTACCGATGTTGTCCGAGTAAAGGCCTGTGTCCTTACAGAATAGCTGCTGGAGTCCGGCGTTCATGACTATACGCAGCCCTGTCCATACGCCATGGGGCCGCGCTGCTGGGCTGTCATCTCCGAGCCATTTGGCCAGTTTGACGCTCTTACCCAAGACCGTGCTGAGGATGGCGCTGGCCTCGAGATTGTGGCCTGTCATGCCGGGACGCAACCAGTCGGCACCGCTGGTGACGTGCATGAGGCCGGTGTGGTCGACCTTGTCGATGCTCACGTTGAGAGCCTTGAGGTAGTTTGGCCATCGCTTCGCAAGCCAATCAACATCTCCAGAAAACTTGACGTAGTTGTACGTGCCCAGAAGAGTGTGTAAGTGGTATGTGTCACTGAACTCTCCGCGAAAACCCAGAGGAGGGCCCGCCCACGGTAGTGAGCCGTCTTGATACTGGTGATCATAGATCACGTCGAGGGCATTGCGCACCGCAACCATGTCGTACGTACTCATCGCGATTCCCGGCACAGCGATATACATGTCGCCCGGCCAGACGATGCGGTCGCGCTTTGCACCGTCCGTCGTAACCGCCGTTCCGTTCGCGACGGTGAAATTGGAGTACCAAGACCCAGTCGGAGATTCGTTGTGGTCGACGTTGCGGTTATAGTCGATGATTGCTGATCCTTCCTTGGGGTCGATGGTCGAGAGCTGAAGTGTATATGCACCAGCGTACCAGATGCGATTGAGCATGTTGCTAGAGCTGTGGAAGTATCCCGAGTAGGCCCGGCCATTGGATTGCGAAGGAAAGGCGGTGCAGTTTACCCAGAGACCCTTGAGCGTTACCCATGGCTTGTCATAGGGGTCCCTGTCAGCAAGATCCAAAGGCGCCTGGTCGCCGCCCAGCACGGCCTGCTCATCCCTAGCTTGCCTTACAATTACTTCATCTGACAGGACTGGGTATTCCGGCATTTGTAAAGTGAGGTACTTGAAGGCACCCCTTATGAAATCTTTTCCCACGCATACCGTGCCGGTCTTGCCGTCGAACTCGAAATGTAGGGGAAGGTCTCGTTCTCGTTGCTCGGTCGTGGTGTCCGGTAGCGGTCCGGCGAACAAGGAGGATTCGGAGTATGCTAGAAAGATTTCGGGGTCGTTGCTGGTAGAGGAAACATCGAAACAGACACCGTAGGGCGACACATGTTAGCCTGAAGACTTAACTGGTGGGAGAGGCATGAGTAGTAGGTACCGTCCGGAGATGTTTTCCTCGAATTCGAGAGTCAGCAAGCCGCCGGGACCGATTGTGATGCCGTGCTCCAAGGTATGCGCCACGGCAGCCCCAACTTCCACCGGCCGGTGGGATGTCGTGATGTTACCCTCAACATCCCAGATGCGGGACGGGACGATGTAGGTCTTGTCTTCCGGTGCCTTCACATATCTCTCCCAAGGACCTCTAAAGACGGGTTCTCTGGGAAGGGACTCCGGATTGATGAAGGGCGGGCGCACCGCCGCCAGGACCGTTGGCGGCGCCAGAATGACGAAGGAGGCCCATTGCGCATGTGGCGTGGAAAGCTTCATGGCTCAGCCGGGAAGTCGCCAAAGTTAAAGTTGGATGTCGACAAGAGAGAAGGAAGAGGATCAGAAGCGTCGGAATTGCGATCGGCTCGTTGAGGCCATCCGGACAGTTATATTTGGCGCCGTTGTCATGTGCGGTTGGGACAAGATAGATGCGGACGGTCCTGTTGAGAGGAAGACGCACGAGCTCTGTTGATGTGCGTGTGTTGCGTGTGCAGAGTCCGTTGCAGAATTCGGGGAGGTGCTGTGGTTTGGTCATCACACCTCCTCGTGCTCCCTAACTGTACTGCGTAGTGCGTAGGTAGGTACCGTCCCTCACTCACCTCCCTCAGCAGCGGCAGGGCAGGGCAGCCATTGGATGCCGAGCTACCCCGCGCCCCCCCGGCCTGCACCCCGGTCGCTGATCACCAGGAACTTAATGCACCATCCCAAGGGACCCACCCAACGTCCGTTTGTTCGACCCAGAGACCCGAGACGTATCAGTGTGCGTTGGAAACATGACAGGCAGGCTTTTCACTTATTCGTATGCGCCAGCGGACGCGTACCGCGGGAGGCAGAAAATTTCATAAGAGTGGGCTAGGTGACGACAGTAGGTATCACGGAAATGATATAGTGGATCTTATAGATGCGAAAGCTTGACAACTGACGTCGAGGCTCTGGTCCAAGGTCACTCGAAAAGCAGTCGTTAGAAAGCAGCAGTTGGACCCTTGCATTTTTATTTTATCTTGTCTCAATGAGCTCCCCGCCAGTCAGGTCTATTCTATCATGCCGATATGTGAGTGATCCCTCTTCAAGCCGGTGCGCCGTCGTCTATCATGCATCTAGCCCGTCCAACTCTATCAATTTTCCAACCATCTGAATAACTTCGTTGTCTGTGAGGTCCAGTCCTGGATTTTCAATCTTCAGCGCAATCACGTCATCAACCATACCACGGAGTCTCGATACCAGGACCCCCAGTCGCGCCCAGCCTCGGAGCCGCACCCATTCATCAACCACCAAGCCTCTTCCCAAGGTATCCAATGTGATTGCCCCCGAGAACAAGAGCAGGGTGTAGGAGTTGAAAGCTAAAGACGGTCAGTCAAGATTTATTAGAGGCGCCCGAAGCGTAGGTTACTTACGAGTGAGGTCGCGGATGAATGTCTTGCTCGTAGAAATCATGGTAAAGTAAGACATGAACGTCGCGTTGCCGGAGAATCCCTGGCTGTCAAACAGCGTACTGCTGGGGTGCACAAACACTCGTCCAGTCTCTTGTGTAAAGTATTTGATCATTCGTGCTTCGGGGTCCAATTCCTTTGCGCCTGAAACCGTGCTAGTGAACTTCTTGTCAGGATACTGGATTCGCGCGATTTGCGGGCTGAACGCCGAAGCAGTGAGCGCGCGGAGTAGCGCCATTCCAGATCTGCTCTGGCTTTGCGAAGAATTCACATCCTTTGCTCCAACAATGCCAATCTCTCGAAGGGCCGAGTAGTACTGCATCCGCGTAGCCGAGATATCGTTAAGTGTCAGGTACGAGAGGAAGTTCTCGTCGCAGAAAGACCGCAGTTGCCGCTGGCCCACGCCGTCGTATCTCATCTCTTCCCAGTGCCGGAAAGCTTCGAGGTCGGTGAGAAGATCGCCATCGCCCTTCGAAAACCGCATACGCGCCTCCTTCGCCTCGTTTCTCTTCTCTGAAGGTGACAAGAACGGACTGCGGGTGCTGAGGATTGCCGCGATAGTCACAGAGTCATCCAGACATCCGAAGATGGCGCCATAAACCATAAGTTTCGCACATCGAAGATCCGCAGGAATCATAGCGAGCTGCTGACCCAGGGCGGTCATTTCTTCGCCATCCATGGCACCCATTCTTTGTAGAAGCTTGACTGCTCCTTCAACCGCGGTGCTTTCGGGGGGCGTCGGTGACCGGGCGAGGAATGCAGCAACGTCTCTCATGCCCATGGCACGAACCGAGAGACACATCTGCTCCAGGGGCACTCGCCTGATCTCAGGCTCTGGTCGTTCTGCCATTTGTTGCTCAAGATTTCGCGTGTATAGCTTGTAGCATTTGCCCGCTTGAACTCTGCCGGCACGACCACGGCGTTGTTTACATGCTGCTTGAGAGGCCCAATTCTCCTCTAGCTTTCGCATGTTGTTAAGAGGATCGTAAGTGGTCTCCTTCACCTTGCCACTGTCAATCACAGCAACAATATCGTCGATGGTGATAGACGTCTCGGCAACGTTTGTGGCGACCACGACCTTTCTCTTTCCCCTTGGTGGTGCGGCAAATACGCGTTTTTGCTCTTTCGTCTCCAAAGACGCGTGGAGGGGGAGCACATGTAGCGAGGAGTTTGACTGCAGCGCTCTGCATGTCTGATTGATTTCCGCGACACCGGGTAGAAACACGAGAATACCCCCCGACTTCTGAGCGTAGGAAAGTTCCGAGTCGATGGCTCTCACCGTCTCGTTGAGGAGACTGTAGTTGATACGAGCACCCAACTTTTGAATGGTCTTTCCTATCGAGTCGCCTCGCGCGTCGTCAAAGTCGCCAATATCGCCTCCGAAACCCGTCATGCCGATGATATCGTCGAGGTAGTAATCTTCGACCGGGTACGTCCTGCCAGAAATTTCTACCATACCGACGCTGAGACCCTGTGATGTGAAATAGCTCTTGAAAGACGCGGCGTCTAATGTAGCACTCATGAGCACCAGCTTCAGGAGGTCCTTTCGCGTCTTCAGGACCTCTCTCACAATGGTCAGAAGGAAATCTGTATCCAAGCTGCGTTCGTGGACTTCGTCAATGACAATGTGACTGACGTCTGCGAGAGAGGCGATGACGTCTTCAATCCGGCCGCCGGATGTCTGCAGTCTCCTGAGAAGTACACCAGTCGTCACAAATGTTATACGAGTCTGGTTGCTTCTGCGATTCTCTCCGCGAATGGCATATCCAACTTCATCTCCGACTCTGGTGCACCGCTCCTCTGCCACACGGTCTGCTAGACCAAGCGCAGAGATCCTTCTGGGCTGTGTAACGAGCATGTTGGCACAGTTGCCCAGGCCTCTGCTGTATAGCTCGTCCAGGATGAATTGCATTGATTGCGTTGATTTTCCTGAACCAGTCTCACCACTGATGATTGTAACGTGGTTTTCATCTACAATGCGCACGATATCCTCTTGAACCTGCCATGCTGGAAGTGTCTTTCGCTTGGATATCATCTTTTGCCATGAGGGGTCCTCCTGCCTTCTGAGCCACTCTTCGCGGATTCGAGAATCTGGCTTCCATATGATTGGCTTAGGGGGCCGCTGGGATCGAGGTCCGGTTCTGCGAGGTCGAGAGTCGCTCGGAATCTCCGAAGCAGTGGATGCCACAGCGGCGATATCGAGCAACTTTCCAGGTCGTTCTATAATATCGTTGACATTTTGTTGAATCCAGTCGACGGCCACGAAAATCTTCATAGGCTCCTCACGGTAAGACTCGTCCAGGTAGGCAATGGTTTGCTTGATGACGGACAACTTGATCTGCGCTGGTAGCTGTGCAACGACGGAGAAGACAAGTTGGGCAGGGTAATTAGGCGACTTTCGCACTCTAATGGCAGCATCAACAGACTTGCTGCCATTCTTGACTGACTCCAGCTTGACTTGGATGATGTCCTGGTCAATCTTTTTGAAGTGGTCGCCAAAAGACGACTCCATGGCAGCCACTTCGTCTTCCCAAAGCTCCTCCGCGGACATGCCTGGATACAGCAGATCGTCTGCCTTCATAGGCGCGTCTGCTGACACCTGTCCGATGAGGCGTTGTTGCAGCATTTCAGCCGCTCTGGCCTCGCTGTTGCCGGCCTCCTCAAAAACTCGCGCACACAAGTCAAGGGCGTAACCCGACTCAGATAGACGCTTAATCGCGGCTTCCTTCTTCAGGTCCATTGAAGCCACCGATATACCTGCCGCGTAACTCTCTGGCAGTGCCCAGGGTGGCAAATCGTCTTCGGGAACATGAATCAACAGCCACTCAAGCGTTTCCTCCCGGTCTTTGCAGATTTCCGTTGCCTCTTCCACATGGCTCCGTCGGAATGACAGCTTGCTCAGCTCATCGATGATGCTCTTTCGCTGAGCAGCAGACATTTCGACCTTGTTGGGATTCCATACGACGTATTTTTGAATGAGAGCCTCGATCTGTGTCCTTGAGCGCTTGCCCATTTCAATCTTGGGAGCTTCGGTCCATCCCTTCATGAGGTTCGCTCCGCCTGGACCATTGCCAATAACTAGGCTAGATGCGCCCGGCCTGGTTTTGGCCCTTTCCTTGGCTGCTTCAGCTTCCTTTCGTTTCTTCTCCGCGGCGGCTTTGGCATCTTGTCGGTCCTTGAGAGTCTTAAATGGGTCCGCATCGTACATCCACCCCTTGCCTTCCTTTACGTCTTGCTTCTTGATTTCTTGAAAGTCTTTCCACAGAGATTTGTAGTCGGGAGGGAGCACGGTGTGCTTGTTCTGCATGCTGCACACTCTGAAAAGGGCATAGGTGGCCGCGCAGTGCCTCGCCTCCAGCGCAGTAGGTCTGGTGACCAACTGCTTGAAGTCCGGATGGATTTTGAACGGGTCCAAGGTCGTCAGCTCGCGAGTCTTCAGGTCCTTTGCGGCTATAGTCACGAAACAAGCGTAACCTTCAGGGGTTTTCCGGACATCGTAGACTGGCTTCTCCCACTGCTGTTTCTGGCAGAACTCGTTGAATAGGTTCACTGGCAGCTTTCCGGTCCAGGACGATCCACCAATGATCTGTTTCACGGTCGGTTTCCCGGCCACGGGCCCAGCAGCCTGTTCCATAGGAGACGGGCCGCCATTTTTCTTCCCCTTGGCGCCGTCCTTGGCCGATGAAGCAGCAAGTTGTGGTGCTGGGGCCGGCGCAGTGGCCTTGTCTTTTCCTTTGCCTTTCTTGACCATCGTCGTCGGTCAGTCGCTCAGTTTTCAGCTGAGACGCTGTCAGCCATATGAAGCGCTGCTCCGATCAAGGGTTGAGAATGCAAGCGAGTGACTGACGCAATTGGCGGCGTCGAGTGAAGAGACCTTGGGAATTTTTGATTCGCCCAGAGGTGTCGCTGATTGGTGAAGCTGCCTCGGCGGTTGAAGAAACGGCTTGCAGTGCGCGCTCAGCGACCGTGGCGCCCCGAGAGAATGAACGCAGGCGCCGTAGGGTGGAGCACGGCTGCTCCTGCAGCTACCCCGCTGTGGGTAAACCTCCTGCCGAGTTCCCCCAATTCCCCTCCGCCTTCTGTGCCATTTGCGGATTGCTTTCATCTGACGCTGTTGGTGATAGGTAGCAGGCTTCGTGTCGCATTCGCGTAGGCATACCCGATAGTCTCAGCCTTGACATACGCGTGAGTCACCAGCACCGGCCGTGACTCGATTGAGGATGGCAGGCTGAAGCAACAGCTTTGGCGAGGAGCGAAGCCAGTCTTTCCGTCTACCGAAACCTCGTCTCCTACTTTCACACCTGCGATCATGGCCGGGACAACCTCTGACCCTGAGGATGCCATCACCCAGGACGAGATACAAGCGACAGCTCCGGCCCCAAAGGCTCCAAAGAACGCCTGTTCGTCTTGCGTTCCATGTTCCGAATTCTAGCTCGCTGTACTGACATGATCCCGCACAGTCACGGAGCTCATGACGCGAAAGCGCAAGCCCGAACCCGCAGTCGAAAATCCAAAAGCGTCGCGCGGGAGATCGTACAAAGCTCGAGACGGCCTCGGGGTCTACATCGACGACCCAGCCTCCCACCCGCCCTCACGCGTGATATACCACAACGACGACTTCGTCGCGATCAACGACCTCTACCCCAAGGCCAGCGTCCACACACTCCTGCTTCCCCGATCGCCGGCGCACAATCTCCTCCATCCGTTCGAAGCCTTTGACGACCCTGACTTTCTCACGTCCGTACAGTCAGAAGTACTCAAGCTGAAGAATCTGGTGGCCAAAGAACTGCAGCGGCGGTTTGGGAAAGAAAGCCAAGCGGAGACGGCGCGTGAAGCCGTCTTGAACGGCGCCGTCGAGCCTGAGGGCGATGAACTGCCTAAAGGCCGTGACTGGCAAGCCGAGGTCATCACGGGAGTACACGCACATCCCAGCATGAACCATTTGCACGTCCACGTTCTCTCGCGCGACATGTACTCGGATTGCATGAAACACCGCAAGCACTACAACTCCTTCAACACCCCTTTTCTGATCGATGTTGCCGATTTCCCACTGCGACCGGACCACCCTGGTCGCGCAGGATACCTCTTGAAGAGAGACTTTACTTGCTGGAGGTGCGGTCAAAAGTTTGGGAACCAATTCGCAAGGCTCAAGGAGCATCTCGCCATTGAGTTTGCGGAATGGAGAAAGGAATGAGTTCACCAGAGGCATGATCAAAAGAGCAGAGAGCAAGCAACGTCATGCAAAAAGGGCCATATCGGTCCCCCGGCGCATAAGCTAGCAAGACCCAGCCAGCCCTAGAGGAAGGCTTGTAGACGGAATAGTCTTGTATTCAGCAAATAATGGTATCTCGATAATGGTCGAACTCTCATGTGCCTGGCGGTCCGCGGGCGGAGGAAGAAAAGACCTCTCGACACCGTGTCTGAGAAAACTCGGAAGTGATACCCCAACGCCTTTCGTGTCTTTTGAAACCCAGCAGACCAAATCCCTAGATCCTCGTGTAGAAGTACATTGCCCCTTTTATCCGTTTACTGTGTGGTAATAGCGGTCAGCCGAAAATTCCTCCCATCATCCTCGACCAAGGGGAGGGACGTACCTCCTCGTCAGAGTCCTCGGCATTCGAGGGCGACTTCACGCCGGCATCTTCAAGGTCCTTGGCTGCGCATTAGTGAGCCAGTGTCTCTCCACTTTGGCGAGTCGGCGGAACCAAAAGGGGGCAGACGAGTGTATATGTATGCGCGTTTTTTTGCGAGAAAAGCAGAGGTCGAGCTAACCTTCCTCTTCGGACGAAGATGACTCCGCCGCGGGGGATTCCTCCTTCTCTTTCGTGGAGGCGTCGCTCTTGCGGCCCTTCTTCTTGGTCTCCTTCTTGGGAGTCGGGGCGGCGGCGGACACGTCGGACTTGCGAGGGCGACCGCGACGGCCAGGGGTGCCGCTCTTAGCGGGTGTCTCAGAGGCCTCGGCGACGGCAGCTTCGACTGCATCCTTCTTGGGCCTGCCGCGGCCTCTGCCGGTAGAAGCAGCGGGTTTCTTGGGCGTCGTGGCCTTCTTGACGCCTCCGCTTCCCTTGGGGCGACCGCGAGGACGACCAGTGGGAACGTAAACCTTCTTCTCGCCGGGAACCTTGGGAGGTCTGCCGCGGCCGCGCTTCTGGACGGGCTCCTCAGTTGTGGGCGCCATCGTGTGGTTTGTGTGTATAATGTGTAAACGGTTGAGAAATCAGTGGAAGAGAAGTGACATAAAAATGTCCGTAAAATATGTCAAAGGCGAGATAAGTACGACGTTTGTCCAGTCCGTCGTGCAGCCTTTCTTCCGTGGTGCGACAGAGGGAATTGGAGGGTGAGTTGTGTTGTTGAGGAAAGAAACAGAAGGGAAGGAGAAGAGAGATCGGGGAAGGAGGTTTGATAGTTTGGCGTCTCCAATGGTGCGCAGCAGCTCAGGTACCTTACCTCACCTTACCTTACCCCAGCACGGGAAAAAAGCGCGTTGCAGCGCGTGTTGGCGTCGCTGAAGCTAGGGGACACGCTCTGGGGTAGAGAGCCGCTAGTTCCAAAAGGCCCCAGCTCGGATGCTTTGGGTGGAGAGCTCTTTGGCTAAACGCCGGGTAGTTCCCCGGACACGCTTTGGAAGGTCCCCTGCTGCCATCTGCAGTTCGCATTCTTAGATGCTGCAAACCTTCATTTATTCAGAAAGGACAGAAGAAAAGAGATGGGCTCACAGGGCACACTTCGCTAACTGCCTGTCTCGACCGCGACCCTCAGTAAAGTATGTGAGGTGGATGCGCCGATCACGAATGCGTGTTCTCAATCAACTGCGCGCTGCGCGGATTGCCAGTAATTTGCGATCAACGATGCGTCTTACGCGAAAAGCATATTTTGAAACAGGGATTGGTACAGAATCGTGCGATCTGGGCAAGGCGCATGGCATGCTTGCTTTTTGTGTTAGTCGTTGAGATAGGACTCTAGAGCAACCCGCACGCAACAACCGGAAAGCAGACAATTAGGTAGTGCCCGGTAGAAAGGCACTTTTTGTGGTACCACGTTGGTCGCAGAGTCGCAGAGTTGTGCAGGAACATGATCTTCATTGTTCCAAGCAATGACAAGCTTTTTTCAGTAATTTCTACACTACACCGGACATTGGCGTCAGGCCCATTGTGCAGTTATTATACAATGCTTTTGTTTCGTCCTTCCTAGTTTCGTACAAGGAGCATCTTGTGGGCTTGATTGTATCCCATCTAGACATCTCCACCAGTCGTTCATGGACACACATTACATGGTCTTGTTCATGCCCTCCTAGTACGGCGAATTATACGCGCAGGTTTGCTGCCGTCCTACTCAGCAACCTTGGTCTTAACCTTGCCGCTGGCACCGCTCTTGACGCGCTTGGCGACAGGTCGGTTGAGGTGGTGCTCGGGAATCCAGCTCTCGTCAAAGTCCTTGCCGGTGGAGGAGGCAACGGCGGTGGTGTCGGCCTCGGCCAAGGGGACGGTGACGTTGACCTGACGAACCTTCTTCGCGGTCTTGGCCTTCTTGGCCTGGGGGAAGAGGGCCTCGATCCAAGTCTTGTAAACGAAGTAAAGGGTACCAGCAAAGGCACCGGTCAGGAAGAGGTAGAGGAAAATGCTATTTCAAGGGTCAGCGCATGTCAATTGATGCTCAGAATCGGGGTCCACGTACATCTGGGGGTCGAAGATGCTAGTGGGAGGCTCAACAACAGCAGCGGTAGCGTTGTAGGCCTGAACCTGGAAGAGATCTCCCTTGGAGTTGGTGACCACAGCGACGAGCTGAAGAAGAACATCCTGGGGCTGCATGTCGAGAGCGAAGGAGTAGGGAACGGCCTTCTTGTCGCCTGCCTCAACGGTCAGGTCGTAGCGCGCAGACGTCAGGTTGCGGAGGATGGCATCGCTGGGGTGGGCGTTCTCAGCCAGCTCCTGGGTGGTAGTCAGAAGACCGCCGACCATGGCGACCTGAATTGGAGAGTCCTCATGGTTGGTGACCTCGATAACGGCCTTAGTGGGACGGCCGTTGACGAGCTTGACGCCAAAGATATCAGCCTCGGGGAAGGTGGCGGCAACATCAGCCTTAAGAACCGGAGCAGTAGCATCGGTGTCGACCTGTAGACGATTAGAGACGATAGGCAATGGCGACGCGACTTGGGAATCAGTAACTCACAGGAGGCGCCTCCTCGGCAGCAAAAGCGCCAAGGATAGGCAGGGCCAGGAGGGCCAGAAGAGACGACTTGAAGTAGACCATGGTGGAAGACGGGTAGCGGCAGCGACGACAAGCAACAATTGAATGCGACTTGACCAAGTCAACGATCGCAATCAACGATGAAGGGTGGGGGAGGGAAAGGGGAAAGAAGAGATGAAAGGGAAGAATCGGATGCGAGCCAGAGGGGGAAAAATCGACCCAATACAGATCGTGTCGCTACAGGTGAAGAGGTGTCACTTTGGCAGGCGACGGGACGGAAAAAAGAGTGTGTGCGCCCGCGGTTGAATCAGCAATGTGGCCTCACACGACTTGATCCACTGGAGGAGGCAAAGAGGTAAGTGTAAGGTACCTGCGGCCTGGCCTGGATGTTCCATTCGATGGAGCTTGGTGCTATTGGCCAATCACCGCATTAATTGACATGCGGAGCTCTGGAGGCGCAGGTGCCACTTGGAGACCCCCTCCCCCCAGCCACCTGCCCAGGCTCGAACCAGGGATGCGGAGCTCAGGACCCTGTGTTAGCTTCAGCACACCACCCAGAACAAGGAAAGGAGCTTCTGTTTTGAGGCACCTGAGTATGGTAAGGTACCTGAGGTATGATGACATGCTTCTCAGGATAAGACGCACGCAAGAGACACAAGACAACGAGCCACAGCAATTGACCTCACAAAATCCAGAGTTTTCTCAAGATACCATAGTCATTGCCTCAATACTGGACCAACTACCGAGACGCCGCCTCCTTGGCCTTTGTCAGCTAAGCTCTGGCTCAACTGTAACAGTACATAGAAAATGCAAATCCCTTTGCAAAAGAATTATAACTCATACACAAGTTAGTGGTGCCTCGTTCCAAAACCCCCCTGAGGCAGCTAATCCCATAATCTTTGTCTTTCCGTCATCTATGCCACTCCTTGCTGCCTTCCTCAGTTGCTTTTGGTGGTTCTGGTTTGCTCCTGGAAGCCACGCCCGCTGCCTCTGTATGCCTTGCCTTCTAGGGGAATCATCCCACCTAACGCCGTAAACATGCTGGACTCGGATGAAACGCAAATCGACGAGGGCCAACCGAAAGAAATGAAAGGCTACCAAGCCGAAAACCAGTCGTGGATATCGTCAAATCGTCCAAGGTCATCAACAGACCGTCTCGCCGGTCGTAAACATTGCTTTGAGTAAAGTTGCGCGTCATTGCCGGGATAGTCGTTGCGTGTCGATTCGGGTGCGCGTACCCGTTCGCCATATTAAAGTAATAGTCGCGGCAGTTGTCGCAATCAACATCGTTGAGAATAGTAATAGTTTGTCGCGTCGACCCATGGGCCTCGTCGATTTCCACAATAGACCCCTCTGGCGTGATGCGCGGTCGCTGGTCGAGCGCAAGTGTCGTACTAGCCCGAGAACTCGCCAGCCTTTGCATGGGCATCAAGATCGCCAAAGTCAAAGGCCGATGCGCGGCCGACGGAGCAGCGGAATGGCAGCGTGAATCCCTTGGCGAGTTCCGCCTGAACGTATTCGGCCGCACGTTTGTATCTCTTGTCAGAGTACTTTTCAAAGACAGCAAGGTGGTGCTTGCGGGGGGTGTAGCAGCACTCCAGAATCATGGAAACCAAGTTCTTAAGCTGGGCCCAAGTGTATCCGGAGTAGTGAACGTGGGCGGGGGTCTGGCTCGTGTCAGCGGTGCTCATTTCCCAGAAGTTACATCGTCATCAACTTACCCAATCACCCTTCTTCAAGATCAATCGCGACAAGCAGTGCGCAGCAGCAGCGAGGAAGCTGGGAGGGCTGGCGACGAAGCGCTCATCCATGATGGTGACTTCAAGAAAATACTTGGCCAATGTGCGCGTCTCAAGATCATAGTCATCCGCCTTACTGACCCTTCGCAAAAAGCTCATCGGGCCAGGGAAGCCAAGCTCGAAGCTCAACATGCTGAGCATGAAACGCTCGGCCTTGAGAATCTCGTCAATTTTGTAGCCGTTGTCAACCATAAAGACAATCTCCTGCAGAGATGGACAGTTGATCTCCTCGTACTTGGAGGCAACAAGTAGGGCGGTGGCGCCCACAAGTTGAAGCTTGCCAATAGAGACAACCTTGTATGAAAGAAAGCGGTCGATGTAGTTGACCGTGAGGAAAAGCGTCTCCGGAAGTAGACTGAATCGGTGGTGGACTTGGATCAGCCAGTCCATAAGGACTGAGCGCATGGACCACTGGATCTCGGCTTGGTGGTCCATGTAGTGGGGGTCGGGCAGCATCTTCATCTACACAATAGTCAGCATTGGACGCCAATTGCGAACAGCCCCAGGCGAACGCACCTCAAGCTCCCTCATGTACTCGAAAATGTCGTCGCCGTACTCTGCCACCATACAGACATCCCAGATCTCGTCGTCGACCTCCTCTTGGGTACGGGTACTCTCAACAATGGCCCGGGCCGTCTCCAACTCTTGTTGCACCTTGTCAGTAACCTTGGGAGCCAACACCGTGGTAGCGCCACCAGTGGTGAGATCACCGCGGGATTTGTACGAGTGAGCGGTCGTATATCCCTGGTCGTCGTAGAGTTCCTCTTCCTCCTCCTCGTCCCAGTACTCCTCCGGCTCTGATAGCATGGGGGCAGCAAGGGGCTCAAGGGCCGAGTCAACGGGGACGTTGTCGTCCTGGAAGTCGACCTCTAGGGGACAGGCATCTTCCGCGACCTCCAGGGAGCGCCTGTTGTATGGACCGTGGTATTGTTCATCGCCAATATGCTCAACGGCATCCTCGTAAGCAGCTTCGGTCACATCGTCCATTGGCTTCCGAGATTCCGTTGTTGCTCCTGGCTGCGTCGTGATCGTGGACAGCTTGCTCTTAGTGCGCCTCAGCAAGTGCATCGCAGGCTCATTCTTAAGCTGAGGCTGGGACCTGTACTGTCGAGGCTGTCTGCTTGACTCTGCTGTGGCGTCTTGTGCCATGTGCTTACTCTTGGAGGGTCTGGCGTCCAAGTGGGCTACTGAGGCTCGCTTCGCGACTTGCTTGGGTTGCGCATCGTTGCGCACATCGAGCTTGGGTTGCTTCCACTGCGCTACAGGAGGAGCAGCCTTGTTGCCCAAAGCAGTGGCTCGTTGAGCAGGGCGGGCGAATCCATCCTTGCCATTAGTGGGGTTCTCCTTGTTGTAGCTGATGTCAACTACCTTGCCCTTGCCTGGGGGCTTGTCATTGGGCAGAGCAGCGAGGTTCTTGGCAGTGTTGCTGACGTCTCCGAAGGCGGTGCGCTTCGCAGCGACCTGGAGAGCGCCATTACGAGGCATTGCCTGGAGGTTTCCGGTGGATTTGTGTCGCTGATGTATGGAATCTGGTTTGGAAGGGATGATGTTTTCGTTTCCCCCCGGGTGGACTCGAATACGCTGAGGCTGTTTCGAGGAACGTTAGCCAATGTAACAACTAATTCGAGGAAGCTCTCCCTCGTAGGGTGGTCGCTGGCTCCGAGGGAGAGTCGCAAGGGAGGCAGTGACTTACTCTAGCGTCCATTGCGGCTGCTTGAATTGAGATAGCTAGCACTGATTGTTGTTTTTTTGTTCTGTTTGCGACAGAAACCGGGAGGGGCAGTGGGATGTATTATGAAGCTGCTGCTGCCGGTGAAGATGTCGTGGGGACAAATGCGTCCGATAGCATGTAAAAACCAACAGCTCCCTCTTGCTGCAGGCCCGGTCCTCGATTTTCGGCCGGCAGAGTAGAAGACGGCTGGATGGGATCGAGTGAAGGGATGAATGAGGGATATTGCGACAGGTACGGGTATAACGAAGGGGGGAGGGCCGGTTAGATTTATGAGGTACCTTGAACAGAGGTGGCGGACTGCCTCGACAATGACCGGCTGTTGGGGGAGGAAGGAAAGTGGAAGGGACGGAGATATGAAGGCTTGGAAACAGCTTTGGACGAGAAGAAAAGGTCTCAAGCCAAGGACTGTTTGGTGGTGACTGCCGCGATGGAGCGGATTAAGACCAAAAAAAGCCGCCTTGCTAGCTGCCGTAGGTAAGGTTGGAGCGACCCTTAGGACAGAATGCAGACTGTTTACTTGTTTTGTAAATATTTCGCAGCTGCCCACCACCGACGCGATGCCCGTCACCCAAAGCGCGTCTTGCGATTGGCTCGCTTAGGGGGGACTAGCCGTTGGCCGGCCACTGAGCGGAGACCTCTGGGCTCATCTCCAAGCGGAGGGGCTGTAGAGTAGCAGTGAATTCAATGTTTTGCGCGCCCCATCCCTGGTTTCTATGCGCAACCGCACAACACACGCGCATGAACGAATCCGGGGAAAAGTCAATGAGCAACACGATGCGGACCCAAGACACTGGTATTCAGACGACGTTGCGGTGATATCATCCGACCTGCCTGCTCTCACCCCCGGCCAACCGTTGTTGTGATTGCGACTTGTTGGTACTTGCATCCTTCCACGACCATTCTGTTTGCCCCAATGTCCTCTGTCCTCCGAGCCCACGCCTACGGATGACAAGCCGCTTGGCAGGCACAATGAATGAGAATGCCCCTTTGCGCCTTCAAAGAGCTTCCAACGCCTTTCTTTGTTAATCGTGCCTGTGAAACGAGGAGCGTTGGATTTATCGGCTGTCCGAGGACGAGGACAAAGGCTCAGCCCACGTTAGTCTTCAGCGGCTGGCACATGGAAAAATGCGCCACGAGATAGCTTCCGGGCTGGGGTTGTCCGCTGCATCTCTCTTTCACACGAGTTTACAACACAACCCTTGAGCTCACCGAGTAAAGCTTTGGCTAACACGACGAGTTTCGGCCGAGGGGTGGGCAGTCAGGACATCCCAAATCTAGCGGTACATCGGACACAAAAGATGCGAGCGTGGTTTTTTACAAAGCAAACGATGAATAGCACCAGAGTATGCAACATCAGGTCCTTGATGGCGAGATTCGAATAGGACGAGAGTCACTGAGGAGGAGGAGCCCAGCCAGCAGAACGTGGTCATCGTTCTCTGGATGCCGCGTGGCGTCGAACAAACCCCTCGAGGTTCTCGGGTCGCCTCCGAAACGCGTCCACGTTGCGAGTCAAGGTCAAGGACAAAGAACGACGTCCTCGATGGTATATCAGCAACCGCCACCAAAAGGCCAGACACCAGCTACGGGGAAAGCGAGCGGGAGCGTAGTAGTAGCCGCCGTATGGACTTGTTTGCCCCTGGCTTATGGTGTCTGTCGTCAAATTCTCCGTTCTGTTTTGGCGTCCACAAGCTCAGAGCGACGTCGGATCCAACAATGAAGAGAGTAAGAGCGTAGAGCATTGGAGCTAATGGGACAATGACGATTCACTCAAGTCTCGTTATTGTCAGCAGGGTTGGCTTTGGTTTCTGAACGAGTCGGGCGCAAAGACAATGCCTGCCCGTGACAGTGGCAGACAAAAGGCGAAAATAAAGCTGAGCCGGAACGCGCTATTTCGGATGACGGAGGCTGTTGGCAGGAACAACACGAGCCATCGTGGGGGGGGGCTGTAGAACGTAGGAAAGAGTTGGAAATGAGGAAGAGGAAAGATGATGGCAAAGAGAACGAGAAACCGGGATTAAGACGAGATAGTTAACGTGAGGGTTGTGTCTGAAGTGATAGAAATATCACAACATACTCAAGAATAACGACAACAGTGCCGGCTTGAGTTACAACGATGGACACACGAGCGATAACGTGACACGGACATAGCTTACCGAGTGTCCTGCCGCGGAGCCTGGTCTGCAATTGGGTAAGGATGAGGTATCTAATTAGAGGAAGTCGCAATTGAGGTCCTTTCCTCAATCCAATCGCGGGCAACCCCACGGATCATCTTGCCGAGAGTATCGCACTCCGGTGTCATCAGTAGGCCCTGCATTCCACTGGCTTTGCGATGGAAAGCCGCAGCTGGCCCTTAAGGACGAGACTTGTTTCCGCGTTTGCGACATGACATTCAAGAGAAAGGACATCTCTGTAATTGCTGGGCGCCGTTTGAGCGATACTCTGCGCAGGGTGCCACCAGGAAAAAGAGGCAAGAACAAAAGGAAGAGTTACGGATATGTGAGAAGTTTGGAAATGCAAGATTCAAAGGCTTTTGTGAGATAGGAACAAGGATTGCATCGCAGTGAATCGAACCCAAAAAGGCAGAGTGAGGTGTTGGGTACTTCCCTACGTAGGAATAGGTGACGAGGTGCAGGCGCGGGCTGCAGGTGCTCGGTAAAGTCTCGGCAGATCTTACAGCCCCTGGCGTCATGAGTGGGGTCCGAAAGCTGTGAGATATGACGCTAGTCTGGAAGTAGAAAATGATGTTGAATTTCCTTCCTCGTCGCGTCTCCTGGATGACGGCCAATTTCAAGCTTCGATCTCTAGTAGCATCAAAACCGAAGACTTCTACTCAAAAACATTCGCGAACCTGCCAATACAGACTCCGGGAGTATCCAGCAATTTTCCTGCCAGATCCAGCATCATCTCGTCGTTCTTCTCACCATCAAAGCCATCAGGGTCCAAACCCCTGGCGCGCCCAGAGGCGAACGCGAACCTGCCACCTGGTCACGTGGGTGCTGTCGGGCGCAAAAATAGCCACCTACTAGGAGGTCATGGTCAAGGGCCAGGTCGCGGCAGCAGCAATGCGCAGCACCGAAGGGAATCCACCGCAAATCGTCAGTGTTGCGACTCATCGCCAAAACTCTCGTAACCCCGGCGCTTTTTTGTGCGCTGGATCCTCTTTCACGACCAGCGCCCCTTCGCACTCGTCTGGCGCATATGGCGACAATTGCGGCGGGATTGTACGCGCCTGGCCCAACAGCCTGCGACCGGCATCGCATTGGTATTGGTAGACGCAGCGAGAGACCCGTCTTGCAGGCCGTCGCATCTGGCCAGTCGCATCGGCGCAACGCGATGCGCCTGAAGCATCCTGCTTTTGTTTATTTTGATTGAGAGATTCCAGAAACAATTGCGACTCATCCGACGTTGGCGATGCCTCTCGCCAAGTGCATGACGGAAGCGACATGTCGTCAGGGACTGGCCGGGATGTGCGCGGGCAATTAATATCTCTGCATGATGGGCATACCAGCTCCCTTTTCACCCCTCAATGACAATCACCCGCCCGCCGCCACGCAAGCCGGACATGGCAGGATACGACCACCACAATCCCGCACGACGCTGCGCTGTGCTGCGCTTCTCTGCGCTAGGATGACCTTCTGCTCCCAGGTACAAGGCCAATGGCGCAAAACCAGCGATGACCGGACGGAGGGGCGCCGCAATCTGACTGGCTTCGGCGCATTCTCTTGCTCGATCGCACGCACACACACATATGGATGTCCATTCCGTTCAGTCGCACACCCTCATCCAGCTTGCGACCATGTTTTGGAACTGGCCACGGCTCAGCTGGCTTATATCATAGGACATCGTCCCATCCCGCCGTCGTCAATCGTCAACTGTCACAGTCCGCCAGTCTAGGGACGGCCGCAGCGCACTGCGCAGGACGAGGGAAAGCTCCCCCCCAGTCCTTAGCACGTATGCGACGACTCCGAACGTGCCCCCTGCAACATGTCGCAGCACCCAAAAACTGGAGAATCGGCAGTGCAAAGCCAGAATTCGCGCACGGTACGCTCGCTGCCCTGGAAGACCCTTCGTCGTCGCAACTTTCTTTCCACACATGCCGCGCCGCCAATAGCTTCGACTTCCGCTGCGCATCGAACATATGAAAGAGAAAGTGTGTGTATGTGTATGCGCGCGAGCGCAACCCGCTCTGTATGCGCGCTTCGCAGGAGAAGCTATGGATCAATTTGAGAGTCCATAGAGAGATGGGCTACATAGCGTGGCGAAAGTAGCTCAACCATGCGCAAAACGACACAATAAGTCGAGTGTGACGCACAAGGGTTGCAGAATTTTGACTGATGGCCGCCTCCGCTCGCTCGCTCACTCACTCTCTCTCCGCCAGATGCGTTGAAGCCAAAATGCGCGGGCAAGCGCCGATCCTCCCGGCATAATCCAGCGCACCACGGCTCCATCTGCTAGCTTGGTCGTACTCGTGGTTTTCTGGCCCGTCAGCGACGAGACCCTCGCAACTTGCTGGCGGGAGCCGGGAATCGATCGACGTCGAATCCATCTCTGCAAGACCAGCCTCAACTGCAGTGCTTGCTTCAATGTGTCGCCGCCGTGTTGGTGGTGGGATGAACGGAGTATGGCATGGCATGGCATCGTATGGCATCTCGGAGGGGCCCACGAGCTAATCGGGTCGACTGGCCGCAACGATTGGGCACACACGCAGACAACGACTCGAATCAAGTCCTTTTCGCCTCCCCAATCCCACCAGGAGAAGTAGCGAGAAAAAGGGTCCTCGATGAAGCCATGTTCAGTTCCCAATGGCAAGCCTCCCAACCTCGACGTGGCAGTGGAGCCCCAACCTGCGAGGTAACGCAAAACAAAGAGCGATGGCTGCGTTCAGGAAAGATAGCTCACCCCTGCGAGGGGATCTGGAGCCTGGGCGCAAAGTCTCGCCAGGTGTTGCACACCGTACTTTGAGTGCGGCATGCCTCTGAACTCCCCGATTGGCGAAGCAACTTGTTGGGGCCTGCATTATCCAGTGCCAGTTCATCAACCCGTTGCCCTTCTCCGCACCGCGGACGCAGAGAGAAAGAATGAAGACAGCCCAAAGACGAACCGCAGACCAACAAGATGCGGGCGCGATCCACAACCCACCACCCATCGGTCGTTGCCCATGCCATGCCATCCCATCCTGTCGCAAAGCGCGAGACGAGAGCTGCCACTCCTGTTAGTGTTACCTTTGTGTCTACATGAGGGTGGGGATGCCTCGAGCCAAGCAAAGGCGGCGACGGCCGACATCTGAACAAACACACGCAGGAGCAGCAGATGGAGGGGCTGGTTAATAAATCAGATTTCTGGAGTGCCAGCTGCCATGTTATCCGCATCGCACAGCATGCGGCAGAAAAAACACACACACACACACCTTGAACGATGGCCACGACTGCCGTCTTCCTTGCTATGTCGTGTCTCTGTCTTGAAGATGATTCGGCAACGGCTTCGCATTTGAAACCCCGACCAGCGCATACAACCGTAACATGACGGCCTGGCCCAATCTTGCTTCGTAGTGGCCTGCGGCGCAAAACATCCCCGGCCACCCTATCTAATAAGCTCTCCGCCCGCGGATCGCAGCGAGCACCTTACCGCGTGTGCCTTGCTGCTTGCTAAGTGCAGGCAGGAATCCTCGTGCGGAAACCAACTACCGTGCGAGCAACGCACCGAAGCTGCGCAGAGGGAGGTCCGGACAGTTGAACCATCCCTTCTCAACGTATTGCTCTGTATTTAAATATGGCTGCTGGACGAGCTCCAGGTCCAACTTTGACAGATGGTCAATAAGAGGTCATACTGTTGCGACTTGCTCTGCTTTAATATTACCTCTGCCGCGCTCATAGCAGAACTACCAGCCGAGACGCGGCAGCATGAAACGAGAGCCTGGGGTTCCTGATCCGACGGCACTGAAGCTTATGTTGATGCCAGTCATAATTATTGCGGACGAACTCTTTCCTCCAAGGAGGCGAGCGATCCAGTGGGTTGACAGTTGAAACCAGACCAGACCGAGCTGAGCTGAGCTGAGCTGAGCGGCTCTGGATGTTATCATGTTGAGCATCCGTTCAGCCAGTGTCCCGCGCCTTGTCTTGTCTTGTACGCATCAAGCCCAGCCTGCGCTTCGACCACCCTTCTCCGGCCGCCATCTTTCTTGACCTTTGGATCCCTCCCCCCTGCTCCGCGAGACTCACGGCGCCTCGAGCTGGCCGAAACGGCGATGCCATTGGCTCGCGGGGCCATATAACTTGCGACTTGGTTGTGTCGTTCTGGTCCCGCGTGCTGAGTGTCTATTGTATATGTTTATCCCAAAGTGTATATGTGTGTGCCTGTATCATTGCCACCGGCCAATCTGCCTCTTAATTGCTACTGCGAACCCCCAGGCACCTTGATCGCTATGAATTGAAGGTGTGTCGGTGGGCCTGTGTTGGGTTGTGTCTCACGCGGGCGAAACAGCCGCTACCGCGGACTGGAGCTCACGAACGGGCTGGCTGGCTGGCTTTTGGGGAAGGGCCCCCAAATAGCTCGCAGATCATTTCACCTAATAAGACTACATTCTCCGCCTGACAGGCTGCCCGCGATGTTCGGTCGCGGATATCATGGCACCGGCCTGCGTCGCCTAATGCGTTCATGGCGTTTGCTACATGGGCTAGGTAGCCGTGGTTGAAAAAGCTCGCCTCGCCCTCTGGAACTTGGAGGCATTGGATGGATGGGCTAGATAGATAAACGGCCCCCAGGATTGGGTTGGTGTTGGCGCCAAAACGCTAGCAGACGCCATGCCGGACCTGCAGTTCTGGCGCCGTCGCCGATGGGTGTTCATATGTGTGTGTGTATGTGTGTGTATGCGTGGTGTCAGTGGCGGTGGTGGTAGTGATGGGAAACATGAATGTTGCCAGTGTGCGTGCCATCCAGGTAGGCCAGCCAGATGGAGAGGATGGGAATGGAAGCAGGGTCGGTCGATGGATGTCTGGGGCTGGTGTAACATGGGAATGACAAGAACAAGTTGGTTGCCACGAGATTATGCCATCGCGGTTCTCAATTGTCAAGTCAGAAGAGGGGAGGGGTCAGCCGGAGGACGACATCAACCATCTATCTTCAAGTCACACACAACACAAGAGGACATATGGCGTGCGGGCCCTTGTGACTGGCGGGCGATCCGGCACCAGTCGCAAAGCGCAGGTGATGGAGCTGATACGGACAACCTCCATACGAGTGGCACGGCGAGGGGTGATTGTGAACATGACGGATGGCTCACGCGAGATGCCCCGACGCAGATCGGCCACGGCGTTCCGATTTCCTCCTCTTCGTGTGCGCAAACGTGAATCTTTCTTGGTTCGGGTAGGGTGGGATGGCGCGCTGCGAAGCGCCGCAGTCATCAATCCGAATCTTGCAGCCCAGGTGGGAGGGAGTGTGGGATAAGTATGTATCCCCTCGCAGTCTCTGGGTCTTGGCCCCAAGGCACGGCAGTCGAGTCGCAATCGGGTCCGATCTGGCGTCCCTGGCCCCTCGGAGGGTCCGGGTATTGGCAGGCTGAAAGTAGAAATGGCAAGGCATAAACGTCAATCAGTAGTCGAACTGCTGTCGCCGCGCCATCGGCAGGAGAGTGCGAGTGTAGTGTGTACGAGATGTTAGCAACTCGTTGGGGGAGAGAGAGACAGAGAAAGAGCGCAGACCCGGGTGCAATGTACTGTATATCGCATCGCATCGCATTGGATTAAAGGTGAGCTGGACTCGACGGGATTGGTTGGGATCATGGATGGCCTGAAGGCCCGCGGGCATGGCCAGGATTGACGAGGTTTCGATGGCTCAGACCGGACAGGGATGGCTGGGCGAATTGGAGGAAGCGAGGAGGAATTGGTCTGGTGGTCCATGGATGGTACCGTGATAAATAAGGTGAGGAGCAGGAAGGTTTTTTGCGTGTCTTGTCTTGTTTGCTCGCGGAGACATGACGCTGCAGTCCTCCTGGCGCCGGAGACCCGTGAAGCATGTAGGTGTGGAGGAGGCAGGTGTTGTTATTGCCCCGTCATTTTCATCTCATCAATTTGTTGTTGTTGGATTAATCAGGTACCTGATGGATGACCTTGGCTTCACTTCCATCACTGCGACCCGGTAGGCCGTCATTTGTTTGTCGGTCGCCAGCCTGCCCCGGTCAGTTGTTCCTTCAGGTCAAGCCGTCGTCTGTTGCGCTGGCTGGGCTGAGCCGAACCGACACGAGGCATGGAAGCAGGGCAGAGTGCTATTGGTGAAAAGACACGGGGTGAGGTGAGGTGCGAGACAAGAGGGCCAAAGGGCCATATATTCCTTGCACATCATCGGGCGCTTGCTCGTCAAGTTCGGATACCGGTGGGCACGCATCTGGATGTTCCGCTGCGCCGCTGTGCAGTTACATAACCAAGATCAGCCAAGTCCGTCATCATCAGGAAATCACTAGTTAGTAGCTGGCAGGTAGGGTAAGGTAGATGGGTAGGTTAGAAGGGAGACGAAACACGAGATCGTATGTGTGTGTGTACATAAAGTAGCCGACGTTATCTGTGTGAGCGTTCATATATGTATGTACCTTACTCGAGGCCAGGCGAGTGTACGCAATACATACAACATAGGTAGCTGGACACACACACACCCGTATGCGCGCACACACAAACACACACACACAGAGAACACACACCCACGGACGTCTGAATTTGTTCCGACAAGTCAATCAGTCGGCATCCTTGACTGGCAGGCTTTGGATGTTATGCCACCACCGGCGCAGGCAGAGAGACTGAGAGACAGAGAGAGAGAGAGAGAGAGAGAGAGTGTGTGTGTGTGTGTGTGTTGTGTCGAAATATTATTAAACGAGATATCCAAGATGGAGCAGGACGGTCCTTAAAGGGCAAAAGTCAGTCAATTGTTTGGGCCCCTGTCCTCCCTGGACCTCGTGGACAGAGATTGAGGCTTCTAGAAGGCTGTAATTACCTTCCGGTGCGGCGAGAGGCCATCATATCCGCAAATAGGCACTCGCGAGATTTGATGGATCAACGCCAGCCCAAGCAAGGCAGGCAGGCCAGGCCAGATCTTCTTGACTTGTTTGACTTGTTGACCGCCTTCGCCTTCGCCTTCGCCTTCAACTTCGCGGTGTCCTGCCTGTCGCCTTTGGCCACCTAAGGCAAGCCCTGTCCAGTAGTGTCCGCTCTGCGCTGCGCTGCCGTGCTCTGTATGGCTGGTTGACGGGTTCCATTGCGACTTGCGCGCTGTTCGTTGTTCGCTGTCCGCTTTGCTTGCTCGCTTGCTTGCTGCTGGCTGGCTGGTCTATGGGCGATGGTCGCTGATGTGCGGCGGCGGTGATGCGAAGCGCCCCAAGTTGCGCAAGCATAGACGACTTCCGTCCCCGTCCGGCGCCCCCTCCTCAGGTCGCCCCTGAAGCCTTAGCGACACCTTGTTTCCTCTGCAAAGACGCAGACAGACTGAAGGCATGATATGGAAGCCCAATATCAAGTCGGAAGAAGGCCTGGAGGGCGTCAGCGCAAATGCGCCTGCGACAACGAGGTATCTCATTCATGCCACAGGTAGGTTAGCCAGCTACCTAAGGTGAGGTGGGTAGGTAGGTACGTAGGTAAGATACCTACCTCCTCACACTCAGACGTGAGCTGGCCAGGAGAGACGGGACGGGCGGGTCCAGGTGCCACCCACTCTGCGGTGAAGTGCGGCAGGTACCCTGCTTTTCAAGGGAATTACTGGCCAGGGCCCTGTATCTGGGGCGAGCTAACGAGCTGCTGTAGGGTCGGCAGGGTCGGTACACTGCTAGGTAGGTACCTAGGTTGGGCCCCAGCCAGCCAGACTGAGGAGGTGCCCTGCCCACCTCACCCTCAGCACCTCTTGTTCCCGTCCCCATCGTATGAGGTGAGGTGCTTAGGTACCTCCTTTGGCTGCTACGGCGACTGCTCCAGGCTGTTCGCCCCTGAGGCCTTGGGACTTAGGGTGCGCTTCAGCGAGCACTATCACCTCACTACAGCGCACCGGGCCCTGAAGGTGCCCGAACCAAACGAGAAACATTTGCACACAGTCTGGCGCACTGTCGTCCCCAACCGGTGGCCGGCAGTCTGGAGACCTGGGTCCTCCACAGTGGCTGCAGAAAAGACGTGCACCTTGGGCCGCTGGACTTGCCTTGCGCTCCATGTTAGTGAGCGCAGACCCAGCAAGACTGAACTTGAGCTACAACAGGACTGGGCCGAACTGGGACTGGGACTGGGACTGGGACTGGACTGGTTCACATTGGCTTGGGAAACTGGAACAGCAGCAACCGTACTCACCGCAGACAAAATCATATCCTCGCCGGGCTCCTCTTTTTCCCTCTCATGCACACAAACCTGCGAATTGCCCTCCGGATTCCCATCATTCAATACCACGGCCTTCGTCAAGAGTGAGTCTTATCCGTCCTTTCGGTCTTTGCGATCAAGGTTTCATGTTTCTGAACACCCGTCCTCGTCGCATTCCCCTTCTCGTGCGTCTTCTGCTGCTCCATCGCTCCCCTCGCTGCTTCGCTACATCCGCTCCCCGACGCAGTCCCAGTTCAACCTCCTCCTCGACTCCTCTCCTCACCTCACTTCTCCTTCCTACATTCAATCACCTTCTCCTCCTCCTTTCAACCCGCCGACAAGCCATCATTACCGTCGAACCATTCCGTCTATGCCTCCTTCGGCATTCCATGGCTAATCTCATCCTCCAGTCCATGATCTAGATTCTTCACGACTCCTCCTCTCCCCCCATCCCCCGACCGTTCGCTCCGGCAGCGTCCTTGGTCAGATCGCCCCGTCTGGCGCTGACCGCACGACGACACAGGGCGCCTGTTGCAACGCCTCTGATCGACCATTTGGAGCAAGACAGCTCGATTCCGTTTTCGATCCGACTCGAATTCGGGCTCGTCGGCAGTCGACCACCACTCTAGTCGACCGCCCACCAGCTCGGCTCAGGATCCCAACTATCCTGTGCCAAGTTCACGACCACCCTCCATTGCACCACCGCATCCTCCATCAACCTCCCTTCGTCCGACCATCCTCCATCCAAATCCATCGATTCAATATCATACTTCAAAATGACGAGCATGTCGCCCACAAGTGCCGTCAACGGCCACTCGGGGCCCAACTCCAACCACGGCAGCGTTTCGCCCCGGCAGACGGTGTCACCCAAGAACGTCGCATTTGAACTCCTCTTCACAGAGTCACCACAATACCGTGCGCGACTCCCCATGCGAGTTCAAATCTACCCTCACGACACCACCGACTCCATTGTCACCACCGTCAAGAACTTTTACGGTCTGTACTCGGGCCCGACCGGCTCAAAGGGCGTCAGCTTCGAGGACGACCAAGGCATAACTCTCATCGCCAGATACGAGAACTTCCGCGACAACATGGTTGTCTACGTCAGAGTCATTGAGGAACCCCCTTCTTCCACTAGCCCATTTGTCCCGCCCTCTACTTACCAACATGCTCCTGTCGGCGCTCCGCCCCATTATGGGCCTGATGGCTACCCGCCCCTTCAGCCGCCGCATCGCTTCGGCCATGAAGTCTCCAGACCCTCATCGAGGACCTCTCGGAAGCGTAGTCCGTCCCCCAATGCCGGCCGCGGTCGACGCAGCGACTCTGCCAACACCACCTCCAAGAAGGGTCGATCTCGCTCTTCCAAGAATAGAGATACCGGCGCCAATGGCCACGCCGACATTTACAGTGACAGTGTCAATGGCTACAGCAGCGGTGACGGAGCCCCTGGTTCCAGCTCCGGTAGGGTCAAGGAGCAGATCGGCAACACCGAAATCAGTGTCGAGAACATTGTAGAGGGTGGCCGACGCAAGCGAGCCAAATTCGAGAGCTCTGTAAGTTTGCCAACCGCTACCAGTGTTTCCCTATCAAGTTGTTGCTTCTCCATACTCATCTCCCTCATCGCAGGAGCTCCCATTGTTTGCGCCTCCGCAGATGCCGGCGGCCACGTCGAACCCATCCGTGTCTCCTGCTCGTCGTAGCGAACCTCAGCGAGCTTCCTTCCCCTTTGTGCAACCGGGCCAAAACCCCTTCACGAATCCCATCCCTCTGCAGTCTCCGCAGAGTCACAACAATGGATATGGCCATGGCGGATACTATGCGACGCCATCTTCAGAGCGCCATGCTCGTGGCAGCATTGGGTACCCCGGGCAGGGCAGCAACTATGGTGGCATGGGTGGAATCCTGCCAACCCCGGACCCCACCGTTGGCAGTTGCATGTCAGAGGAGGACAAGGATGTGGCCATCCAGCTTATGCGGCTGGGCGAAATGTCCAATATTTCACACGGTCGCACTTCCGCCTCTACCCTTGACGACACCTTCAGCGGTCGCGCCGATGCCGCCTCGTCCACTGGAGCCACTAGTGACGGCGACAGCGAGAGCGAGGAAGATTGCTCGGCTTCCCAGCGTCAGCAGCTGGATGCCGCCGGCATCATGCGCAAGATGTATCAGACTACGGAAAGCCACTTCATCCCCCAACCGAGCATCGAGACGAGCGGTGATGATGCCGACATGGAGGAGGCCCCCGACGCCACGGCTACCACGGAGCGCAAGCCCGAGGCTTTGAAGAACAAGACCAATCTGCCGGACGCCAGGCCCAAGACCCAACTGCCCGGGTCCAAGCCCAAGCCCAAGGTCAGCAAGGTTCCCCGTCCCACCATTGCCAAGCCCAAGAAAGCTTCTGCCACCACGAGCAATGGCCCCATGTCACCTGCTTCTCTGCCTCCGTCGCGCAAGCCGTCAATTGCTTCTGCTCCCGCTGTTCCTGGTGCTCCTGGCGAAGAGGAGCAGCTGGATCTCTCAGCCAAGCCTCGTTGCCAGCGATGCCGCAAGAGCAAGAAGGGCTGCGACCGACAGCGACCCTGCGGTCGATGCCGCGACGCCGGCCTCAGCGCCGATCAGTGCATCAGCGAGGACGAGGGCAATGGTCGCAAGGGTCGCTATGGCCGACACATGGGTGTCCCCATTAAGAAGGAGGACATCACCAATCCCATGCAACCCATTCTCCTTCCAGCTGCGCCTATTTCCACGACGGCCGCTGTCGCCGACAAGAACAAGAAGAGGAAACGGTAAAGCAACCGTGTCCTAAAGACAACTTCTCTTTCTCAGTCACTCGGCGCAGCGCGGGTAACACCGATGTTCAACACTGTCTTTACCAGGAAGAGGATATTGGGCTGCCGGTGTTTGGTAACAGCAAATGTTTAACAATGATTGGGGAAGCTTGGACTGGCACGCTACTGAGTGCTATCTACAGCTGCCGTATGATGTGGAGGGTTTCTTGTTTTCATTTCTCTACGGTCTGGTCATACAAGACTACCTGGCAAAATGGGGTAAAGACTCGGCGGGGGGTTAATCGGGGTTTGCCGGGTGAGGACTGTCACTCACACTCCTTTTTGGCGTTCGGGTCTATTTTATGGGAAGCGGTGTTTTTTTGCCTGTTGACTGTTTCTTCCTGTTTTGTTGCGCGCAACATGTTTTCCTGTCTTGCTTTATTTTCTTCAATGCTGGCGAAGTCGTGGCGACAGAGGGCTACAGTTTTCGGCGAAGTTGTGCAACTGTACGATGCGAAGGGCGACGGAATGTTGAAAAGCAAGCGGAGATGTTAGTACACAGGCATGAACGCGCGCATGTGTACGTGCGCTTGCGCCTGCTTGTGAGACGGTCAGGGAATGAGTCAGAAGAGGGATGTGGGATGGGTTGGAGGGGGGGAGGACAAATTAAAAATAAGGCGGTTTTCTGTAACTTGCAGGCGAGAGACGGTTACGGGGCTCGCGCATGGTTCAAATTGTCCGCGGATGAAGGTGATGGGAAGAATCGCTCGCCTGCGGTTTTGTGCTACGTTGTTTCCTATATTGGCGAGGAGATGGGAGCTTGCGCGCATCAAGCTTCGCCACTCCTGTTTCTATTCCGCTTTTTTCCTTCTCTGGATTGTCCCGTCGGAAGGGAAGTGTGGGGGAAAAGGGGGAGGCGATGCGGCTACGATATGAAATGTTTTTCTTAGTGGCAACGCTTTCTACAAGGAAAAGCCAAATCAACCAAAAAAGATATCGATCATCAAAAGAACGGGTTCCAACGTGATGCGATGGTGTGAAGTTTGCGACGGCGCGATACGGAATGCGGTGTCGCACCGTCCCCGGGGCGGAGCGGGGGGATTGACAGAACGGAAGTCGTTGAAAGATGGCTGCGGCGCTAAGCCCAATTCAACACTAGCGCGCGGTTCTCGCCGTTGCATCCCGTTCCGGCTCGGCCAGGGAGGGAGGGGAGGGGTAGGAGGTTGGTGGCGGTGGTTCTTTTCTTGTGGCGGGCGCGCACAATGGCGGTTCCTCAGCACAGTGTCTGGTCCGTGCATGGCTTGAGCTGGCGCGGGCTGGCACCAGCTCCTGGCGCTCTGACTGGCCTGCCAGGGGGTCGGGGGAGGGGGGTGGGGGCTCCAATTGTTAAGGCGGCTCGACGAGGTACCTCGAGTGTGCTGGCGGGGTGCACGGTGGTTCGGCGCAAAGGGCTCGGATTATTACGTCATTTGTCGAAGAGAACCCCGCATCCCCGCACCACATTGATCTCTTGAGCTTTTGACCACGACGAACACACCTGCTGAAGAACTACAAACTTTGTGAGCAATTTCGAACAGTCCAGAAGCATTCGTTGTCCTGGTGCTTCCACACGCACACAAGCAATTGGACCTGCAGTAAAGATTGGATGCCCAGTTTGCGCAGTCGACATATATTCCGAGTACGCCACCTAGCGATGGAGGCGAGCGAGTTACGGATTGGGTTTTGGATTGAGCGGTGAGTCGGATTATTTTTTTTGCGCAGTGCTGTGCAATAGGTCGAGTTGGGTGCGCCTGGGCAGCGCGTTGTTTTTGTTGTTGTTGTTGTCATGTTTGTTTACTTTTACTCGTTTCGGAGCACAGTACGGTTTGCTGGTTGGTCAGGCCGTGGCTCTGCGCCCTTTTTTTAGTGTTTAGAGTGCTGCGCTCTGCGCTTCTGTTTCACTGGGTTCGTTGATGCGCGAATCCCAACTGCGATTGCGTCCCTCCCCCTCCCTCCCCCTCTTCCCGCCCCTGGTTTTTTTGGGTGATGGACAAGTTGCGCTGGAAGACAGGCGGTGGCGAAACACGAAAAAAACGTCAGTTCCCCATTGTTTTTCCATGAGCGGGGGGGAGGGAAGGAAAGGGAAGCAGCCGTTTCGCCCATCCCTTGAGGATCATTTCACAGTGCGCGCATGAGGGCTTGCTTTCGGGAGGAGTGTTTTGTTTGAGACAGATTGCCAGCGACGCTCCTCCGGGTCAGACGGCATGATAAGGTGATGCGCTCATCGCGCGCTCGCGGCGGGAGCGCGGAGTCGTAGGATGACGGAGTCGCGATTGGCCCAAATGCATGGAGCCAGTCTCATTGTTGTTGTTGTGTTGCTGATGCTGCTGATGTCGTTGGGCCCGTATCGGCTGAGAAAGGGAAAGTGGTGTGCGTTGTCTATGATGCGACGTGACAATGATGCGCGCGTGTGCGCTTGCGCCGTGCCGCCGTGCGATGCGATGCGATGCGACAGAGTTGTCCTTCCCGTGCGATGGGGAATGTGAATGCGCTTCGCATCCGATTCGGCGCCGATGGTGCTGGTATTAATGTGGGGCGGGAATCCGTTTGTCCTCCGCTGTCGCAGGTGGTTTCCGTGAGTGTCGGAATCCTGCGCCGAGTGCACTTGATGTGGTAGTCAAGCTACGGGGGTAGATACCTGTGTAATGTCGGTTTCGATGGCTCACGTCGTTCGATTTGGTTCCATCGACTCCCAAAGTCAGGGATTTCCGTGCAGTTCAGCGGTGTTGTCCACGATGCAGTTGAGCTAATTCAATCATCTGTCACTCAGTCGATGGGCAATTTGCATGGGGTGCCAATGCAGATAGATGGTCATAGCCTGAACCGCTCCGTTGTCTTACCTAGTCATACGACTGGTTGATTGACTACAACATCAAATGGCCTGCTCGGTGAGGTAAGGTAGTTGGTTCGTTCATCGCGAGAGACGATACAGTGACTGATAAGAGTCGTCGAGCAGCTCGCAGGATAGACGGTGAGCAGCAAGCAAACCCGCCGGACCGACATCCAAGGCAGCCTACAGATGACCGGAGAACAGCAGGCTTTTTATTCAGCGGTGTGGTTTCACGACTTGGGAAAGTCACCCCGGAATCCTCAGGCCGACGATAGTGGCGGGCGCTTCCAATCGGCCACCCGCTATCTTGCCGAGCGCCGGATGGCGCATAGCTTGTCTGCTAACGTAGGGCGCAAAGGCGCAAGGCGTACAAGACGTGCGCCTAGTCGCAGAAGAGAAGAATGTCAAGAGTTTTTTCGTGGGGTCCGCTTCCGACCGCCGCAGCGGGAATAAGCCCGGCCCCTGCCACTCCGTCCGTTTCCCAGTCTCTCCGGTACCTGTCGGTTGTCGGGAGGGGCGATCTCGGCCGTCTGCTTTTACTAATACAAAAGTAGACTGCCACCGCTTCCAACCTCTTTGACCATGACGATTATATAACTTTCCCGGTAATTTTTGGGACATCGTTGAGCTGATTTCCGGGCCACCTATTGTTGGGGAACTCTCTTCGATGGACTTCATGAGCGTTTCGGAACAGACGTGTAAACATTTCGGCAGCTCAAGATAACCAGCAGTCTGCATCGGTTCGCGATGACCGAAACGACAGACATTGTCAGGAGCACTGTTGACGGCCCTGCACCGGCCAGCAACTCGGAGAAGTGCCAGAAAGGAGCGACGACAACAACTGCGGGCACCCCTGGCGACGTCCGAGAATGGTCCGCCGAGCATGATCTGGTGTACCCGGAGGGAGGATGGACGGCATGGTCTCAGGTCCTTGCTGGCAACATGCTGAACGCGCTGGCATGGGGTTATCCAGCAACTTTTGGTGTATACCAGTTGTACTACACTGAGAAGCTGCACCTGCCATCAGCACAGATATCGTGGATCGGCTCGATTCAAGTCTTCCTGACGTTTGCCATTTGTACAATCTCAGGCCGCCTGACGGATGCGGGATACGCACGGCAAGCGGTTCTAGTGGGCTGCACTGTTGTCGTCTTCGGCACTTTCATGACGAGTTTGTGCACCACGTACTGGCAGATCATGCTCGCCCAGGGAATATGTACCGGTATGGGTTTGGGGGTGTTGTTCATGCCAAGCGTCGCCATCATCGGATCATACTTCAAAGAGAGGCGATCTCTGGCTCTGGCCATCTCAGCCACAGGCACTGGCGTCGGCAGCTTGATCTTTCCCTCTACACTGCAGTATCTTATCCCTCAAGTCGGCTTTCCGTGGGCTGTACGCTGCTCTGCGTTCGTCGCGCTCGCTGTTTCCGTCATAGCAAATGTGTTGCTGCGCCCCAGACTCCCGCCGCGAAGATCGGGCCCTTTGATCGAGTGGGGAGCGTTTCGAGAAGCACCCTACATACTGTTCGCGCTGGGCGTCTTTCTCTATTTCATGGCGCTGTATTTTGGATTCTTTTACGTAAGTCATGATGAATCGCGTGCCACTTTCTCCGCACGTTTGACATTAACCGTTACGATAGATCAATACTTACGCGCGAAAAGTCGTGGGCTTCTCAACGACGGAGTCTGTATCTTTGCTTCTTATCACCAACGGCTTGGGCATACCTAGTCGGCCAGTCGTTGGATACGTGGCCGACCGCTACCTTGGCCCAATCAACACATTCATGCTGATGACGTTTATTTTGGGCTGCATGGAGTTTGCCTGGATAGGGGTAAAGACGAGAACTGGGATGTACATTTTTAGCGTTTTCTTCGGCCTGTCCAACGGAGCAGCGCAGGGCGTCTTCGTAGGCGCTTTGGCAAGCCTGACGGCTGACCCGCAGAAGATGGGCACGCGGTTTGGTATGATTGCGACGTTGTCCGGATTCGCGTCTTTGGCTGGACCTCCGACAGCTGGTGCCATCATCGATAGGTCAGGAGGGCAATATCTCGGGGCCCAAATCTGGGGCGGCGTGGTTATCATAGCAGGGTCGCTGACAGTGGGAGCGGCAAGAATAGCCAAGGCAGGGAAAGCCTGGAGTGCCAAGCTGTAATGCGAATCGAGAGTCAGAAGCAGGCGGACTGCAAATGATGATATGTTTGGTCATGGGAAATGGTATCTTGATAGAAGCGTGCTATAGAGAGGCCCGGGGTAAACCCAAGCATATGTGGGATATGCGTCTCGTAAAATGGATATGGTTATTTGCGACATGAGCCACAAGTCTTAGCTCTTTCTCAACAAATCGAGAGCTTCAGAAAGCAACCTGGCGATTTGCTTGCCGTCTTCCCAGACAAAGTCATGATCATGGGTCAGGTTCTTAACGACGGTGCACTCGACACCGTCATTTCTTAGCTTGGAGGCCATTCCATCGATCTCGGGCTCGTCGACCAGCGTGTCGTCGGGGGACCAGGCTAGCATGATTAGCGGCTTTTTGGGCAAAGCGTCCTTGAAAGTTCCGGAGAAAGTAGCAGGCACAACCTTGTTCCAGGTTGACTGATCGTTGCCAAAGGCACCGGCAATGAACTGCGTGTAATTTTCGTCGTGGCGGCCATTGAAGGCATTCAGCTCATAGATGCCAGAAATGCCGACAATAGCCTTTGGCATTTGTACTTCGGGTGGCGGGGCGGCGCCGAGGGAAGCGGATCCCATGGGTAGCTGAAGGGCGAGGGTAGCACCGGCCGAATGGCCCATGAGAATGTAACGGTCCTCGATGTTATATCGGCTCTGGAGGAAGGCAAGGGCCGACCAAATGTCACGGAGGTGGTCCGGATGTTGAGCGCAGCGGAGCTCCGCCGGTGCAGTTACAGCGGGGTCTTGCGGGAAGAGGGGGTGCGGGGAGAGGCGGTAGTCGATGCTGATGAAGCCGCGGATCTCATTTTTGGGAATAGAGGAGGCCTTGATGATTTCTCGAATGGAAGGTGCGAAGTCCTGAAAGGTCTTCCGGGGGTCTCGCCAAGCACCGCCGTGGATCCAGCTAGTCCCACGTGTGAGCTACCGAAGCTGTCGTGATGAGAATAAGAAAGAGGCACTCACATAACCCAGTATTTGGAAGCATCGTCGGCAGCAGCAGGGTACTCCCAGACGCCTAGCTTCTGAAGTTCATTATCGGGAGTATAATGATGCTCACTATACTTCAAAGAGGCCGGCATGATGAAGTCTAGGTGAGGTCGGATTATTGGCGATGGGTGGGCGTCTTGTCGCAGTTTCTGTGAGATCAACGCTGGGTGCAACCAGGCAGAACAAATGTAGAGGGAAAGCGAAAGAGCGATAAGCCGCAACACAGCGGAAGGGGGTGTACGATTCCGAGGGTCTGGAATTCTCCGGGATGAATGCTTGGCAATGGTCGTTGAGACTTCGAGGTGGTGAGACGTTGCGACGGGCGTTAGTGCGACCAACTGCTGTTCGACCTTGGGGGTTGGGTTGGGTTTGCGGTTGTCTGTTGCGCGCGACTTTCTTCCCACACAGTCGGGCGGTGGTGGCTGATTGGAGTTCCAGCGATAGTGAACCTCAAGAGGATGGAAGGGAAAGAAGTGTGGGTGGGGTTCCGTCTTGCTGTGCCCGTCCAGTCTCCGGGCTCCCGTCCCTGCATCGGGCGGCGTCTGAAAGGAACCGTTTCAGGTCATCCCAACTGGGGAGTGGCAGCCGGCGCACGGAGCACTTCCCCGTCCAAGTTTCCGTCAGGTACGGTGGTATGGTATCCGTAGGTACCTACCTTAGCTACTTGGTTCACCTTCCCTCCACCTACACCTTTCAAACCTACCCAGATATCATATCGAATGTAACTGTTCCAGTCCTCGGACCGAGAGGCATCTTTTCGCGTCAGTTTTCAGTATTCCTCACTCGCCAATCGGTATTTGCGTCGTTTTAACCCCATCATTCGACAAGCCGCCTCGTACAGTCGCTCCACAAGATTCTCCAACCTACGCAGTAGAGTCGGTCGTCAACGCAGATCGTCCGTGACTCTACACGGGCCGTGGATCTGAACCTGCAGAGACCGCGAGGCTCACACGCATGAATAAGTCGCAGCAAGCCGCTAGGTAACACCGAAAGTGGCACAGCCTGATGATGCGATCACATCAACTATGCTTTGACTACTCCACGAATTGTAGCAAAGAGCCGCAAAAACACATTCACCAACATGGAACCTCAACACTCATGCCAGACAGACGGCAATCCCGTTCGTTGGCTTCGCAATGGCCTGATCGCGGAAGCATGCCGGGCTCGGTTAGGGGATGTTGGCCGTTGGTGCAGCGTTACATTCAAGCATCGGACAACCCTCATTGAGTCGCCCTCGGGTGACACCATCCATTCTCCCACACGCCTTACTTAACAAGCAGAGCGGCTGATGGAAGTCGGCTTTTCGTCCCGACTATGCACGGCAAAGCTCGCGCATACCATACACCAAAGTCCCGAGTTTTCCTCAGGTGGGAAAAATGCGAGACTGACATAAGGGGGGACAATAGTGGAGGGCAGAGTTTGATATCGTAATATCCGGGTGATGATGTGAACCAAACTTCACCGAGTCCCCCTTTCCTCTGTCGAGGCCACAACAAGACCCTCGTGGGCTACGTGCAGCTCAGTCACAGTGGACCCGGACCAGCGAGCATTGAACCTCGGCCGAAAACATCCAGATTCACAGTGAGGAGCCGCGAGAGGTCTCGAGATGTGGGATAGGTATCCGTAAGGCAGCCGCCAGCCCACATGCCTTGAACGGGAGACAAACACCTTCTTCGTCCAAGCTGCCGGGATAGTTGGTGCTGGCTGCGGTCTAGACGCAACTGAAGTAGTGAGGTACTTGATCGCGTGCCCAGAACTCCAGAGAAAACCAAGTGGCACAAACAGACACACAGCTCTCAACTAGCTCCTCGTACCTTGGCTGCATATTGCCCATGCAAGCAATGCACGCCGACAGGAACCAATCCTGCGGCCGCCCTCGCAGACGAGGACTGAGACAACATAAACGGTGCCGGGCACAGACGACGCAGAAGATGAATGAAGTACCCGTAGGGCCTTGGTTTGCAGATTCATTCGACTCTCGTCATCGTCTTCTGCCTTCCATTCCGCTTCTAGAGCACAGTCCGTCCCCTGACACCCTGGTTCCTTTCTTGTCAATCGACGGATGCGAACGATCACTTCACACAGCGGCAGCACTCGCGTTGCAATGTTGACCGTGACAATCCTTCGGGCGTGCATATTCAGTCATATACGCGACTATTCCTGCAAGGCACGAATCCATCGCTGATGATGGCGGAGGACGCGGGACCCGACCCTCCCCCCCAAACCTACACGGGAACCCAGTGGTCCATCACGGAGAATGAGGGTAACCGGGCATTCGATGTCCTTCTTCTCCGAGTCCTGGCCACCCTCCACCCCTGCCAGGCCACCTGTCACTGACGGCAAGCTTTGGGCAATCTCCCATCTCCAGCATTCGTGGTTGACGGACAGTAGCGAAATCTCCCTCCCCCAAGGCTCATCAATCAAAACCAATACTTTCCAGCACGCTATTAACCGAGAGCGGAGCGGCGTTGTTTTGTCAAGATGCAGCAAGGACCTTTTGCTGGCACCAGCACACTCTTCACAGACCCTAGGACGTGATGGTGGATCACCTAGCAGGCTCCAGAATGTCTCCGTCCTCGAATTACCCCGAATCGAAAAGCGCGGTTCTCTTCATCTACCGGTGGCCCTGCTCATCTGCGATTCATCGACACATGCAAAAGGGATGTCGTCTCTGATGCAGTATGATGTATCCGTAATACGAATCAGCCGTCGAATGGGAGATATACATACAGTGGTTCCTCCCTCGGTCCTCTGACGATCCGGGTCCATCCACCCCCGCCCAGCTCGGGATGGACACCAGAAGTTGCAACACTCACAGCTCAGACAGGGGTAGGCGCGTCTTTTTGCTTTTGCCTTTGCGGTCTCTTGGCTTTATTGCAGCTCTCCCGTCCGCTGTCTCCATCTTCAATGCTCCCCCGAGACCTCTTGTGTTACGTCCAAGTTGCTTTTTGGTCTTCCGCTGGCCAGCTCGCAACGAGGGAAGGGCATGGAAGCCAACCCCCCTCCTCCATCATCATCCATGGTCATGTTGGATTGCATCCGAACGCCGACCGGTCTGCCACCCGGGCTCGAATTGTCCAACCAGACGTTGCCGCTTCGTTGGTTCTTGCTTTCGCCAACATCGTTCGGGTTGTCGTAGCCGATTGCTTCACGCAAATCGACTAGCTTACCACATTTCCTCGCCCTCCTGATGCCGCGCCGACCTCTAGTGCAGTTTCTGCGTCGTCGGCAAGTCTTCGCTTCACTTCAGCAATTCGTGCGGTTCACTAGCGTGCATTATATTGCACGGCTGGCGTCCAGGGATGATCCAAATCGCTGGGCCCGACCAGAGAGTTCTCTGCTGTGTCTAGCGGACCATTTTCCATGTTTTGACCAAGAGCCGTCGGTCCAGAATCCATCCTTAACTTCTAGCTTCATTGCTAGGCCCATCGTGACTGGGTTGAGGCCCTGTCGACGCCGACTGGAGATAAGTGAGAGATCAGAGATCAATAACATCGGCCAAGCCCAGTGGCTTGCGGCATTGGTTTGTCACAGTCTCGCGGGGCAGGACCTGGGTGCCTCGACGAAGATATTATTCTTTAGGGTGAGTGGATGAGATCTCGGCTAACGACTGTTTTCCTTCCTGCTGTTGGAACAGGTTTGCTGCAGATGTCTCAGCAGAGAAGAGGCACAGCAACACGCCACCTCACTCTGGGTTGCCTGTTAGCCATTGCTTTCTCTTCTTCCAGTCATCAACCCCGATGTGCACATCCCAGCAATGGTGCGAGGTGCTCGAACCAACGAGACGACCTGCAGACAAGGCTAGCTCGTTTCCCTACGTCGGGAGGGTACTTCTGTCCACTCGATCATGCCTGGGCCCAGGGTCTCCATCGCTGTGCGTAGTTCCTGCAGCCCTCATCACGTACTATATGTAGGTACGTGAGACGGACGCAGTTGCAAATTACAGCCGCGGATTGGGGCTGCAGACTCTGGCCCAGCATAAGTAGTGTCAGCACTTACTACGCGTTTTTTTCTAGTTCTCCATTACGCCGGAAGCACAAGTTGCAGTAATCGCTACCGATGATGAAGTTTCTATGCCCATACCCATCAAAATCTGCCGTCAGCTTCAACATACTGAGCCCTGCAACCGCCTGCAAGGCTTCACGTCCTCTGGGTACCACCGCAGATAGAAAAGAGTACTGAGACTACGAGTTGAGAGGCCCAATATTCCTGTCTGGCCAGGCCTCTGAAGTCCCACTGGCTCTGTTCCCTACTTTATCACCATCCCCATGCGGCCGGACTGGACTGGCAAAGGCCTGTACCCCCGTCTCTCTCCACATGTCGACCCTGTCCTACCGGGGCCCATCTCCGGGGGTCTCAGACTCGGCGACCCTCTCTCGTCCGCCTTGAGCAAGTTGGGATTCTAGCCCATGAGCCCTTTCAGCCCGAACCAGGACGGCCCCTGGCACTCCAGGACCGTCCATCGCGGTTGATCAGCTTAAATCCCATCGGGCCGCATATGTAGCCACCCCAGTCTGCTTCCGCTCTTTCTCTTTCCCTCCCTTTGGCCATGCTCTTCTCTCACTGTCATTCCTTTGAGCATTGCAGTACCACAGCCCTATGGCTGAGGTAGACTTGTCAGAGAGCAATGGTGGTGCTCTCGTAGCCACCGCCATCACATTCCTTATTCTCTCTTGGTTCTCCGTAATTCTCCGCGTCTATGTTCGTGCTTTCATGACCAAGGGTTTCCAAGCAGATGACTGGCTCATGCTTGTTGCCCAGGTAAGTCTCGCCTGCCCCAGAACGTGCAGCTATCCATCCTAACCAGAAGGACGCAGGCAATCTTTACCCTTTCTTGCGCTTTTATTCTCGTGGGTGTACGTGATGGCCTGGGCCATCACAATGTAGCCCTCGGGCGGAAGGAGGAGATATCGGCTTTGATGGTATGCTGCTCTTCTGCGCTTCAGTACACATCCAATCTAACAGTTACGTGCAGTATCAAGCTCTCGCCACAGCAACATACGTTCTTAATATGCTGTTTATCAAACTAAGCATCGGTTTTTTCTTATTGCGACTATCGACGTCAAAGGTCTACAACTGGATAATATACGTCAGTCTGGCGATCATTACTGTCTGGAGCACGGTTATCTTCTTTTGGAATATATTCCAATGTTCTCCGGTAGAGGCGCAATGGGACTACACGATCGTCAACTCTCAATGCGTGTCGCCGAACGCGGTTGTGGCAGCAGCCTACTCAATTAGTGTCATGACTATTCTGAGCGACTGGCTTTATGTGAGTTCAGTCTCTGGTTTTATGGCATTTTTATGTACGCAGAGGCAACCACTAACTTTCTAGGCTCTCATCCCTATCCCTCTAATCTGGAACGTCAAGATGTCGAAACAAGCTAAAGCTACCGTGATTGTAATTCTTGGCCTGGGAATCTTGTAAGTTTGGGTAGCCTTCGTAACGTAGATGTCAAGCTAATGGGCCGATAGCGCTAGCATCGCCACCTTGATCAGACTTAAATTCCTCGCTGACCTGAGCGACTTGAGTGACATTCTATGTAGGCCACCCAACCAACCTCGGACATGGATCTGAGCAACCACTACAGAACGCCCACGTTTGGATGATGCTGACCTCGCTCGCAGTCATGGGAACTGACGCAATGGTGTGGACTCTTGTCGAACCGGGCGTCGCAATCGTCGCATCGAGTCTCGTTACGATCCGTCCTCTCCTGCGAGCTTGGCGACTCAATGGATTCACATCCACCGACCGAACGCCGGGAATGAGCAACATGAGCGGCGGCATAAGATCAGGGCCCATGAGATCGGGAACAACACGGTCAGTGCGCCGCCCGCCTGGATACGACCTCGACGACGTCGATGACATGGAAATGGGTGGGTTTGGAAAACATGACGGCGAGATCGGCTCGATGCCTCGGCAGCCTACTTTCACAGCTGTGTCAAAAGAGACAGACGGAGGCCAGCTCACGCCCGACTTCATGGCACCACCGGACCGGAGAAGGGCTGACGTCGTCAAAAGTGAAATGTACATTATAGAAGGAGCAAATAAGTCAGGGAATACCTGGCGAGGGGCGAGCGGTTCGCCGAGCGCATCTTCAGTGGAACTCGACGGCCTTGATGCGCAAAGCCAGCATAGTGGCCGGGTTGGTCTTGGAAAGAGTAATTAAAAGGAATTGGAGAGAAACATCCACGACGACACCGACAATATGACGCTTATGCTACATCTACACGGGACTCACGGCCAAAGGGGACACATTCGGGTGCATTGGGGATAGGAAGGGAAAGCTGCCGGCCGCCAAAATCGCGACGGGCCCTACATTACCGAAGTCATGCCACACGGAGAAATCGCACGACACCTTGGATATTTGTAGCTTCGGGATGTTACGACTAGAAGGTGAATGGATATACTTCATTTTACACGACTCTCACGCGGCCAACCCCGGCCAAGATGAAATTGGCTGAATTAGAATAGACGCTGTCGAGTGAACAGCAAGCAAACCCAGTCTGGTCCAACACTTACTTAGAATGGATTCTGGCCGTATGCCTTCCCAGTTTCCGCATATGCATCATAAGCATACAAAAACTTCTGTATCTCAGGACAGGTCCACCGCGAAGGGAAACCGGGCTCCGGCCCCTTCCCAGGCTCTAACGACGCCACCATGACCTCGTCGCGACGTTCTTGCTCTGGGCCATCCATCATATGGAAGTCGTCGCGCTGACGGAAGGATTCCATGACGATGCGCTGGCCGCGGCCCATACGGAGGGATTGGTACATGGCCGCCGCCGCAGGAAGTTGCGCGGCCTTCGTCTCTCGGTTTCTCACTTTTCCAAGGAGGCATCCCAGAACAGCTCCATCTTCGAGGGACGAATTCGCGCCCTGTGCTAGGTAAGGAAGCATCGGGTGACAGCAGTCGCCAGCCATGAAGAACTTGCCTTCTGGACTAGCCCATTCCTCTAGCGGCTGGATCCAGCAGAGCTTCCATTTGTGCACACTCTCGACCTGGTCCAGAAGCTTGCGCAGGAGTGGGTCCCATTTGGAAAAGAGCGACCGCATCTCCTCAACGTCACCCACGACCTTGTTTGATCCTTCGGGGAGGTTGTCAGGCGACAACAGACCAAGGTTGAGCATGCGGCCTTGCTTGACGGTATACGAGACCCCATGGCCCTGCGGACCGATCCAGAAGTTGACCGTCTCAGATTTGATGAACGCCTCGAGCTCCTCCTTGTGGGGACCTTTGAGCGAGTCGATGGGTATGGCAATGCGAAATGCCAGGTCGCCGGTCAACGCGGGCGGGCTGGGACGGCCGAGGAACTGAGCCCGGGTGGTGCTCCACATGCCATCTGTGCAGACGACAACATCGCCAGACACGGTAACGCCAGGGCCAGACTTTGAGCCGTCGTCTATCGTGACTTCGGCGCGTTCGAAGTCGACAGACGTCGCGCGGGAGGACAAGCGAATTTCGACCCCAAGCGCCTCGCAGCGATCGACGAGGGCGCGCTGTAGCTCGACGCGGTGAAGTCCCCAGAAGGGATGGCCGTAGCGAGCCTGAATTGTTTGTTGAAGTTCAGGTTCATGGGCAAGGAGACGGCTACCGTCGTAGCGGTGGACGGAAAGAGTTGAGGGTAGAGTCGCGAGAGGTGCCAGAGCCGGGTAAAGGCCCCAAGCTTCGAGCAGGCGGGTTGCGTTGGGCGTGAGTTGCAAGCCAGCCTTGGAAATGTGAGCAATCGAGTGTCTTGTGGGGTTGGAATAATGCGCACCCCGACTTCTTGAAGCTCTTTGACCGTCTCGAGTATTGTAACTCGGTGGGATGGATTGGCAATCTTGGTCGCGAGAGCTGTCGCAAGACCTGCCAGACCGGCTCCAATGATGACGACATGTAGAGGTTCCGACGCAGCGGACCCCGAATCTTTACCCATCCTGAATATTTGAGGGCATTCGCGACTTCTTACCGTGAATGCAATGGCGATCGTAAAGCTCAGGAGCTTAAGGGACGAACAGTGCTCGCACCGATCTACTTCTCCTCGGGTTCGTCGCCTCTTTCCAGCACCGCCGCGAGGAGGAAGTGGTGGTAAAAGGGAGAAAGGCAGTCCATTCTGATAGTAGGGATGAAACATCCGCCGCAGTAAGCGCTGTCGTCGTGGCTTGGGTCACGGAGCACATGCGGAGTGTGGGGAAGGCCGACGGGACGACGCCGTCCCTCATGTTCGTCCCATTAGCTACGGTCCGAACTAAAAGTAGGGTATCTTTCTGTACTCTTTTTTTTTCTTTTTCGGTTGTGGCTCTCCGCTTTCACACGGTGCCCTTTGTACACCTGTACACCTGTACACCTGTACATCCATCAATGCAACGACTTTGTTTATACCAGGTACGTCTTGCGGAACGAGCCGCACCCGAGTGGTGGTGCGTGCAGTATAATCCTCATCTGGGTGTCCCTTAGCCCGAATCCTCGGGAATGACAAGATCCTCCGGATCGACAACCCATTCTTCTTCGTCGCCCCAAGTCGGAGCGAGAACGAATCTGCCCATAATCTTGCCCATGCCAATACTGTCACCGCCAACGACCCCCTGTCTCGTTTTCTCGTCCGACTCCTCCACTATCACCGCCGTCGTCAAGAAGTTCATACCCGCAGCGGGGCTGAGTTCCAAAGTACGGCCACCCCAATCCAGCTCGACTTTGCCTGATTTGCGGACCTTGAGCTTGCCCATCATACCAGCCTGTGAGACGAGCTGAGAAATGTCTGTAAGATCAACATTCTTGTCAACTTCCTCAGTCTTTGGCTTGATGTTTTCATCCGACTTGGTGAGGTCTACCGATCCTCCATTCGGCTGATCGAGCATGACAATATCGTCTGGCTCAGGTTTGACCTTTGGCGCGGCGGAAGGATGCAGTGGCGGAAGGAGAGGGGGGAATTGGAAGAGGTAGAGTCGCCCGTCCTTGTCTTGCACAGCGCCGTTCTCCGGCGCTTTTGAGTTCTCGTCAGAGACGGTGCCCAACTCGCTCAGCAGGAGCTCCATGTCCTGTGCGATCATGTCCACCTCGGGATCAGCCAATGCTTTCTTGATCTTCGGTTCAGGGGTGGGCTTCTCCTCAGCCTCGGTGTCTGCTGACTTGACGATGCTGAGATCAACCTCCATAGCACCTGACCCGGCTCCCGGCTCTGCCTTGACCTGAACCGCGCCTTTGGGTGCTGCGTGCCAGACCTTCGTCTCCTCGCCGACCTGGGGCGTAGGGCCAGACCATGGGCCATCTTCGACCCAGAGACTTTCTTCCGCCTTCCCGTCTTCAGCAGCTTCGAGCTCAGCTGTTGTCGCAATAACCTTCTTTTCCTCCTTCTTGTCGATTCGCGCAATACCCATGGGCCAGATGTTATCGGGCTTCGAATTCACCAGGGCTGCCGTCGCTTCGTCATCGGAATCGGGTTCTCGGTCGACCAGGTGTCCAGCCAGTCTATCGGCATTGATTCTAGCCTCGCGACGACCAGATGCTTCCCCAAAGGCGCCCCGTTCGCTCTTAGCACGGCCGCCACCGCCGAAGAATCCACCGCCAGAACCACCACTGCCGCTGCCGCCACCTCCCCATCCGCCGGAGGATCTCGAGCCTCCTACGATCGAGTCAGTACGTATTCCCATGGTTTTGCAACATTGAGACATACCTTCAAAGTGTATCTGCGAGAAAGGGCCTCTTGCAACGGGAGTTCGCCCCATCATTCCGCCTCTGCCCATGGCATCTCCTCGAGCTCTCCGACTGCGACCTCGGGAACGAGCTTGGGCGCGAGCCTCCGCCTTAGCCCTCGCATTATCTTTGTCCTGCTCTTGTCGAGCGAGAACGTCTCGTGATGCCTCATCTCTGCGGACGACTCTGGGTCGAAATCTGCCTGTCGAGGTACCTCGTGTGGGTTGCCGCGTTGCGGGCTCGGATCGGGAGGGTGTGACGGTTGTTGCTGAAGGGGTTCCAAGGGCCGAAGAAGGTCTCGAAGTGGGCGCAGGAGTGTCCCCGCTGGGCGTAGCACTAGAAGCCGCGCGACCTCCTCTGCCTCTCGCTGCTCCTCGTCCGCGGGCTCTGCCCGCCCCACGAGCCGGGGTAGTACCCTCTGGCATGATAATTGACTGCTCTATGCGCTGATTGTGGCCCCGGAGAACAAGAAGCGGATAGATCAATAAGATACAAGAGTGAGTGCCGGGTCTTAAGTCTTATGGGAGGGGCGTTGAAGTCGTGAACGAAGTTTGTAGGTCTCCGAGAACACCAGCGAAAAAAGATGGTTGACTACCCTAGCGCGGTGGGGGACTAGGTAGGTAAATGTCAGGACTTGGAGGCGCCTCGTAATTTTTTTTTTTTTTTTTGGCAAATTCCAGTCCTGCTGCCCGGGCGCAT